>SJYX01001693.1:19934-48770 GCA_006410675.1 Oreotragus oreotragus
AAGCCTGGCTTGGAGAATTTTGAGCATTACTTTACTAGCATGTGAGATGAGTGCAATTGTGTGGTAGTTTGAGCATTCTTTGGCACTGCCTTTGTTTGGGATTGGAATGAAAACTGACTTTCCAGTCCTGTGGTCAGTGCTGAGTTTTCCAAATTTGCTGGCATATTGAGTGCAGCACTTTCACAGCATCATCTTTCAGGATTTGAAACAGCTCAACTGGAATGCCATCACCTCCACTAGCTTTGTTCATAGTGATGCTTTCTAAGGCCCACTTGACTTCACATTCCAGGATGTCTGGCTCTAGGTGAGTGATCACACCATTGTAATTATCTTGGTCATGAAGATCTTTTTTGTACAGTTCTTCTGTGCATTCCTGCCACCTCTTAATATCTTCTGCTTCTGTTAGGTCCAGACCATTTCTGTCCTTCATCAAGCCCATCTTTGCATGACATGTTCCCTTGGTATCTCTAATTTTCTTGAAGAGATCTCTAGTCTTTCCCATTCTGTTCTTTTCCTCTAACTCTTTGCACTGATCGCTGAAGAAGGCTTTCTTATCTCTTCTTGCTATTCTTTGGAACTCTGCATTCAGTTGCTTATATCTTTCCTTTTCTCGTTTGCTTTTCACCTCTCTTCTTTTCACAGCTATTTTTAAGGCCTCCCCATACAGCCATTTTGCTTTTTTGCATTTCTTTCCCATGGGGATGGTCTTTATCCCTGTCTCCTGTACAATGTCACGAACCTCATTCCATAGTTCATCAGGCACTCTCTCAGATCTAGGCCCTTAAATCGGCGCTTAAATGTATTTCTCACTTCCACTGTATAATCATAAGGGATTTGATTTAGGTCATAACTGAATGGTCTACTGGTTTTCCCTACTTTCTTCAATTTGAGTCTGAATTTGGTTATAAGGAGTTCATGATCTGAGCCACAGTCAGTTCCTGGTCTTGTTTTTGTTGACTGTATAGAGCTTCTCCATCTTCTCATTTTTCAATCTATTTTTTTAAATGTATAGGTCACAGCTTTAATATCTGTATATAATTTTAGGGAGTGGAAGTATCATAATTTATTTAACCACTATCCAAATGTTGGATAGACATATTTTAAGAGCTATCATTGAAATAATTCTCCAAAGAAACTCTTCATTTTCTCCCTTAAGTTTTGAATTATTTTTAAAGAATGAATTCTCAGAAGGGGAATTATCAAATTAAAAATAAGAATATTTTTCTAGTCTCCTGTGTTTCTCCAAATTACTTTTCATCTTAGACTTCCTAGACTAATAGAGCAGCTTTCAATGCATATTCACCAACTTTGGACATTAGTTTTTAAAAATGTTTTCCTTATTGAGCTGGTATTAAAGGGTGGATCTCATTTATTTTTAATTATATCACTGTCAGTACTCTTGTGGCTTCATCTCCTTTTTTTTTTTTAAATTTTGTTTGCATTTATTCTTTACATCTTCTCCTTACAAGTAGGAATTTCTACTTTGATTCCTTATGCCTGAGGCCTTTCCGTTATCTTCTCTACCTTCCTTGAAGAATTCATAGCTTGCTTTCTATCCATGCCAGAAAGCTATTTCTGTGGCCGCAGAGCATAAATAAGGCTTTCTAATTCTAGACTGCATTTGCATATACCCTCTAAGAAGGAACTGACTGCATGGAGCAGAAGAATCACTCACTGTTTCTTAACAGTGAGTTCACAGATTGCCTTTCATACATTATTTTAGTTGATACCATCAAAAATAAGTGTGCTATAAATAGCAAGCAATGGTCAGATTTTAAACTCTTTATTTGATTTATTTGAGTGTGGGCTTTGGATTTAAACAGGCTTGTATTTGAATCCTTCTTCTTAGCCTTACAAGCTGTGTGACCTTGAGAAAAATCACTTAATACCTTTGTACATTTAGCTTGCTGGCCTGCAAAGTGGGAGTAATAAGCCTCATTCCACAGTGGCTCAGACAGTAAAGCGTCTGCCTACAATGCAGGAGACCTGAGTTCAATCCCTGGGTGGGGAAGATCCCTTAGAGAAGGAAATGGCAACCCACTCTAGTATTCTCGCCTGGAAAATCCCATGGACGGAGGAGCCTGGTAGGCTACAGTCCATGGGATTGCAAAGAGTCGGACATGACTGAGCGACTTCACTTTCACAAGCTTGTTGTGAGGATGCAGAGAGAGGAGGTAAAGGATGCAGCTTGTGATGGGCAGATAGTCTCAAGGGAACCAAGGTTACTTACCTTGCTGATGCCTCCCTCTCCATTCACCCTAAACCCAACTAATACAAACATAGCTGCCATTAGACGAGCATTTACATTCCAGGCAAAGATCTTATCTCATGCCATAAACATTCCCTAAGGAAAATACTATATGTCATTTTACAGATTATAAAATGAAAACTCAAGAGATATTATCCAATATGCCCAAGATCACAGAGAAGAGAGTCCAAGAAACCCCAGGAAAGTCTGTCTGACTCTAGAGTTTGTGCACTTAACTATTTTGGTAGCTCCCGTGCAGCTAACTGGGGAGGGCAATGGCAACACACTCCAATACTCTTGCCTGGAAAATCCCATGGATGGAGGAGCCTGGTAGGCTGCAGTCCATGGGATCACTAAGAGTCAGACATGACTGAGCAACTTTCCTTTCACTTTTCACTTTCATGCATTGGAGAAGGAAATGGCAACCCACTCCAATGTTCTTGCCTGGAGAATCCCAGGGATGGGGGAGCCTGGTGGGCTTCTGTCTACTGAGTTGCAAAGAGTTGAACACGACTGAAGTGACTTAGCAGCAGCAGCATGCAGCTAATGACCTTAGCCACCTAAGATCAAAGGCCTTGAAAGAATCACACTGCCCATCACAGCAGCCAAGACGCGGAAAAAACATAAATGTCTGTTGACAGGTGAATGGATAAAGAGGATGTGGTATATATATATACAATAGAATATTACTCAGCCATAAAAAGAACAAAATAATGCCTTCTGCTGCAACATGGATGCAACTAGAGATTATCATACTACGTAAACCAGAAAAAGACAAATACCATATGCTATCACTTATATGTGGAGTCTAAAATATGGCACAAGTGAACCTATGCATGGAACAGAGACAGACTCACTGACACAGAGATGAAACTTGTGGTTGCCAAAGGGGAGAAGAGAGAGAGAGGGTGGATTGAGAATTTGAGGTTGGCAGGTGCAAACTATTACTTATAGAATGGATACACAACAAGATCCTACTGTGTAGCATAGGAACTATATCTAATCTCCTGGGATATGCCATAATGGAAAAGAATATATAAAAAAAGAATGTATATATGAGAATATATATGAGAATATAAAAAAAGAATGTGTATATTACTGAGTCATATTGTATGGCAGAGTTTGGCAAAACATTGTAAATTAACTATACTTCAATTAAAAAAAAATGAATTCCAAATAGGTATCATAAGGGAAGTGAGTAGCATATAATGGGTGAAAGGAGGCTAGATTTTATTTCCCAAATATGGCACTGTTTTATTGGCTACAGGCAAAGCACATGAGAGCCACTCTTGATTTCTCTTTCTATTACATCTTTTAATTCATATGTAATCCTGTACAAATATATATTTGGAATATAACCAAATATTGGCACCTCCACCTCTATCGTCCCGGTCAAAAATCCTTGTGCTAACTGCTGGGGTAGATTTTGTCATCATCCCCACATATTTGCTCCCCTTTCTGTGATATCTGTTGACAGTGGGCATGACCTTGTGTTTTGTTTTGGTTGCTGAAATGCATGTGAAAATGGCACAGGGTTCTGGTGAAGAGGGTCTTAAAGAGCCATCTTGGTTTTTGCCATTTTTCTTTTCTGATTGCAATGAGCCTGGTGATATCTTAGATTGGTGCTGCTTTTTCTGTATTGATTACAGATAATATATCAAGGAGAGATAAGAAAGTCTTCCTCAGTGACCAATGCAAAGAAATAGAGGAATACAACAGAATGGGAAAGACTAGAGATCTCTTCAAGAAAATTAGAGATACCAAGGGAACATTTCCTGCAAAGATGGGCACAATAAAGGACAGAAATGGTATGGACCTAACAGAAGCAGAGGATATTGAAGAGGTGGCAAGAATACACAGAACTATACAAAACAGATCTTCATGACCCAGATAACCACGATAGTGTGATCACTCACCTAGATCCAGACATTCTGGAGTGCAAAGTCAAGTAGGCCTTAGGAAGCATCACTACGAACAAAGCTAGTGGAGGTGATGGAATTACAGTTGAGCTATTTCAAATCCAAAAAGATGATGCTGTGAAAGTGCTGCACTCAATATGCCAGCAAATTTGGAAAACTCAGCAGTGGCCACAGGACTGGAAAAGGTCAGTTTTCATTCCAATCCCAAACAAAGGCAATGCCAAAGAATGTTCACACTACTGCACAATTGCATCTCACACGCTAGCAAAGTAATGCTCAAAATTCTCTAAGCCACGCTTTAGCAGTACATTAACTGTGAACCTCCAGATGTTCAAGGTGGATTTATAAAAGGCAGAGGAACCAGTGATCAAATTGCCAACATCTGTTGGACCATCAAAAAAGCAAAAGAGTTCTAGAAAAACATCTACTTCTGCTTTATTGACTATACCAAAGCCTTTGACTGTGTGGATCACAACAAAATGTGGAAAATTCTTAAAGAGATGGGAATACCAGGCCATTTGACCTGCTGCCTGAGAAATCTGTATGTAGGTCAAGAAGCAACAGTTAGAACTGGACATGGAACAGTAAACTGGTTCCAAATCAGGAAAGGGTTTATTGACTATACCAAAGCCTTTGACTGTGTGGATCACAACAAAATGTGGAAAATTCTTAAAGAGATGGGAATACCAGGCCATTTGACCTGCTGCCTGAGAAATCTGTATGCAGGTCAAGAAGCAACAGTTAGAACTGGACATGGAACAGTAAACTGGTTCCAAATCAGGAAAGGGGTATGTCAAGGCTGTATATCATCACCCTGCTTATTTAACTTATATGCAGAGTACATCATGAGAAATGCTGTGCTGGATGAAGCACAAGCTTTAATCAAGATTGCCGGGAGAAATATCAATAACCTCAGATATGCAGATGACACCACCCTTATGGCAGAAAGTGAAGAAGAACTGAAGAAGAACCTCCTGATGAAAGTGAAAGAGGAGAATGAAAAAGTTGGCTTAAAACTCAGCATTCAGAAAACTAAGATCATGGCATCTGGTCCCATCACTTCATGGCAAATAGATGCGGAAACAATGGAAACAGTGAGAGGCTTTATCTTTTTGGGCTCCAAAATCACTGTAGATGGTGACTGCCAAAATGAAATGAAAGGACGCTTGCTCCTTGGAAGAAAAGCTATGATCAACCTAGATAGCATGTGAAAAAGCAGAGACATTATTACTTTGCCAACAAAGTTCCATCTAGCCAAAGCTGTGGTTTTTCCAGTAGTCATGTATCAATGTGAGAGCNTGGGCTCCAAAATCACTGTAGATGGTGACTGCCAGAATGAAATGAAAGGACGCTTGCTCCTTGGAAGAAAAGCTATGATCAACCTAGATAGCATGTGAAAAAGCAGAGACATTATTACTTTGCCAACAAAGTTCCATCTAGCCAAAGCTGTGGTTTTTCCAGTAGTCATGTATCAATGTGAGAGTTGGATTATAAAGAAATCTGAGAGCCAAAGAACTGATGCTTTCGAACTGTGGTGTTGGAGAAGACTTTTGAGAGTCCCTTGGACTGCAACGAGATGCAACCAGTCCATCCTAAAGGAAATCAGTCCTGAATATTCATTGGAAGGATTGATGCTGAAGCTGAAACTCCAATACTTTGGCCACCTGATGTGAAGGACTGACTTACTAGAAAGGACCCTGATGCTGGAAAAGATTGAAGGTGGGAGGAAAAGGGGACGACAGAGGATGAAATGGTTGGATGGCATCACTGACTCGATGTACATGAGTTTGAGCAAGTTCTGGGAGTTGGTGATGGACAGGAAGCCCTGGGATGTTGCAGTCCATGAAGTTGCAGAGTCGGACATGACTGAACAACTGAACTGAACTGAATTCCAGACCTGCGTATCACCATTTAGGCCAATGAGAGGCCTGAAGGTGAGTGAAAACCCAAGGGCCTATCTCTCTCTGTGTTTGACCAATGAAATGCCCATGTCTTTTTCTGGGCCCGCTCTCACAGATTTGTAGAGTCCGTGTCCCCACCTGTCTTTCTTGTTCTCTGGGTGGCATTCTCTCTATTTCCACAGTAGAGGTTCTGGTGTGCCCTGAAATGCTGCTGAATTCTAGGTTTCCTAGACCTTCTTGACTCACTTATCCTGAGAAAGTGAGTGTTAGTCACTCAGTCGTGTCCAACTCTTCACGACCCCATGAACCATAGCCCACCAGGCTCTTCTGTCCATGGAATTATCCATGCAGGAATACTGGAGTGGGTAGCCATTCCCTTCTCCAAGCGATCTTCCCCATACAGGGATCAAACTCAGCCTTGGGGGTGGATTCTTTACCAACTGATCCACCAGGGAAGCCCTTTGTGTATCCTGCCTGCCCCTTTCCTGCCCCTGATACTGTACACATTTGGTCTTTGCATTTGACTGAGGGCCCTATGTTCACATTGAAGCCTCCAAACTCACCAGTCATACCCTTCTCAGCTCCCACTGGGCCTCTTACCAAGACTGGGCTGTGTTTCATTTGCCACGTGGTGTGGCCTTCTGGCCTCTTCCTAGAGGTGGAGGCCAAACATTGTGTCTGGGCACTCCCCACATCCTCTATCATGACAGCTTTACAAATGACTTCATTCAACCCTCCACCTTCACCCTGACTTAATAACGCCTTGCATATTTAATACTGCTACCATTTAAAAGTGTGGCTTTAAAAGTTTCAATTATAATGTCAGTAGCTAACATTTATAGAGTACTGACTATGTACCATGTATCATTCTAAGCCATGTTGTATATTAAGTAGGGTCACTGAATTCTTCCCTGGTGGCTCAGTAAAGAATCCACCTGCAATGTGGGAGACCTGGGTTCGATCCCTGGGTTAGGAAGATCCCCTGGAGGAGGGCATGGCAACCCACTCCAGTATTCTGGCCTGGAGAATCCCATGGACAGAGGAGCCTGGCGGGCTACAGTCCATGGTGTCGCAAAGAGTCAGACATGACTGAAAGACTAAGCGCAGCACTGAACGCTCAGCACACCTCTAGGAGGTAAGCCTGTTATCACCCCCATATTCTCCTGAGAAAGAGGCTGGATCTGTAAGGGAGCGTCCCCTGGTCGTGCTGGCAGTCAGTGCCGGAACCCCGGCCGGCAGCTCCAGAACTGCACTCTGAACCTCAACAGTCTCCTTGCTCTCTTCCTCCTAGCCTCGCCCTCCTCCCTTTCTGAACTTTTAAACACTGACCGAATTTCATCTTACAATTTTACTACTTATTTTTCAGTTGTTAACCTGTGTCTGATTCTTCTTGTAACCCCATGGACTGTAGCCTGACAGGCTCCTCTGTTCATGGGATTTTCCTTCTGGGAGTGGGTTGCCATTTCCTTCTCTAGGGAATCTTCTTGACCCAGGGATCGAACCCATGTTTCCTGCATGTTAGAAGGATTCTTTATACCCGAGTCACCTGGGAAACCTTAACAATTTTACTTGAGAGAACTTAAAAAAAAAAAAGTTCCCTTAGAGGATTTTTGGTTTTTCATACCTTTGGAATACTTTGCATGGAGCACCTGAGGATGAGGATTCCGCTGAGGATGAGACCAGTCATAACTTTTAAGTTTGGTTCTTTCACATAAGCTGTCCTTAGTGGACTATGGGCCTGAAAGTACCTTACTGCTTGATTGCCCCTTATTAAGCCAAAATCATTTTTTTCATAGATTTCTAATACTGGATCCAATAATCTATACACTATATGTCTCACTTACTAGCTTCCAGTGGGGAAAACTGCCCTTGAAATCCTTTATCCTTGACAGAAAATAGCAGGGTGTATTTGGATATCCATTTTATGTGAGCATTTATGTAGCAGTTAAATTGCATCCTAAATTATTATTACTTCTCTCAGATAATGATGCTTTATTTCCAGAAATGCTCCATTTAACCACATACTCATATTTAATATATTTTTATTATATACTTTATCACTTGACTCTGTTTTCCATCTTATATAATTGCTGGTAGTTACAAAGGAGCTGCCTGGGCAGGAGGAGGGGGGCAGGAGCAGCTTGGGGGTAGAGGAGGCAGGTGGGCGTCCAGTGTGGGAGGAAGGAGACTGCATGGGAGCAGAGAGAATGCAGACTAAATGGCGAGTTACTATGTCGTGACCACTGGAGAGACTAAGGCAGTGAGGCAAAGACACCAGCAGGCAGATATATGTGGTGTGCAATAAATAAATCCAGAATGCAAAATTAAAAGTCCTCCATAAAGAGGCTGAATTACAGCATGTCCACTTTCCCAGAACACACCTTTTTATTTTGGCCCAACAATAAGTAGGTGGTAAATGCCAATAAGAACTTTTGCTGTGGGTATATATCATAGACCTCACAAAGCTTTCCAGATCACATAGACTTAGAGCAGATAAACTGTGTGACATAAAAATGATGGGCTTTTGCACTTGGTTTATTTTGCTGCTGCAATACACACTGTGGCTATAGAATATAGTCTAATTACACCATGCAGATCAGGTCCAAACATACAGGATAGCCCAGATAGGCAAACATTGAGAGAATTTTTTCACCACCTATCAACATATGGGATTTTACAGCAAAAATGGAGAAAGACAAAATTCATGTACCTGATGAACAGAGAAAAGGAAGACTAAAAATGAAGTCTCCACTATAATTCGTCTATTTGCTTGGGGATGGAAATAAAGTGAGAAAGTCTTAGTTGTTCAGTTGTGTCTGATTCTTTGAGACCTCATAGACTGTAGCCCACCAAGCTCCTCAGTCCATGGGATTCTCCAGGCCAGAATACTGGAGTGGGTAGCCTTTCCCTTCTCCAGGGGATCTTTCCAAACCTGGGATCGAACCAGGTCTTCCACATTGAAAGCAGATTCCTTATAGTCCGAGCCACCAGGGATGTAAAAAGCGGCAAAATTCTGTAAAGCAATTATCTTTCGGTAAAAAATAAATTAATTAAAAAATTTTATTGTTGTTCAGTTGCCCAGTCGTGTTCGACTCTTTGTGACCCCACTGCAGCATGCCAGGCTTCCCTTCACCAGTACCTATTATATGCCAGTTCTTTTTAAAGATTTTTTTATGGACCACTTTTAAAGTCTTTATTGAATTTATTACAATATTGCTTCTATTCATGCTTTGGTGTTTTGGCCATGAGCACGTGGTCTCTTAGCTCCCCAGCCAGGGATCGAATCCACACCTCCTGCATTGGACAGTGAAGTCTCAGTCACTGTACCGCCTGGGAAGGCACTTTGCCAGACTCTTTTTAAAGTGCTTGGGAAAGATTAGAAAACAAAACAAAGATCCCTATTTTTATGGTGCTCAATGCTATTAGAAGGACACAGCTAATGGCGTTAATGGTAAAAAATCTGCCTGCCCATGCAGGTGATATAAGAGACACAGGTTCGATCCCTGTGTTGGGAAGATCCCCTGGTGAAGGAAATGGCAACATACTCCAGTATTCTGGCCTGGAAAATTCCAGGGACAGAGGAGCCTGGTGGGCTACAGTCCATGGGTCACAAAGAGGTGGACATGACTGAGTGAACACACACACACACACACACACAGAGCCAATAAAGAAGGAACTCAATAAACGATTGAGTAAATTAAGCAGAGTGTTAGAGGTGCCACTTGGTAAATGGAAGAAAAAGTGATGGCGAGACCAGGAAGGTGGGAGTGGGTGTGATGGCTGGTCACAGTATTAAACAGGTCCCAGGAGGCCTCCTTGAGAAGGTGGCATTTGAGAAAGACTTCAAGGAGTTCCCTGGTGGCTCAGATGGTAAAGAATCTGTTTGTAATGCAAGAAACCCAGGTTTGATCCCTGGGCCAGGAAAATCCCCTGGAGGAGGGAATGGCAACCCACTCTAGTATTCTTGCCTAGAGGATTCCAAGGACAGAGGAGCCTGGCAAAGAGTCGGACATGACTGAGCGACTAACACTTTCAAGGAGTTAAGCAGTGAGCCATGCAGATAACTGGGGGAAGACTGTCTCAGGCAGAGGCACAAACTAGCAAAGGCTGTGAGATATCCCTGCCTAGCCTGGTCAGGAAATGGCACAGAGGCCCGTGGAGCTGCATCCCAGGGGATCACGGGCAGGGGTGCTGAGGGTGAGAGAGCACAGGGCCGTGGCCCCGTTTCTCTTCTTACCCTTTATGAAAAAGTCACTGTACCCAGTCGGTTCTGGAAAAGCAGGCTGCATGCTGACAACCAGGCAGAGCGGGGCTGGGACTTGGGTGAGGCAGATGAGGTGCCTAAGTGCAAAATTTAAAGAGATGCTCAATCTCAGGTGCCACCTCTGCATTTACACCCCAGTAAGAATAGACACCTCTATAAGTTTTGCATGTAAGGAATTTCACTCGGCCTCCCTCTAGTCCTAATCCTGATGCAGGGAATTCCTGCTCTGTTTCTACAAAACAGGCTGGCATTTCTATTCCTCACACTCATCCCCACCCAGCACTACCACCACACTCACTCACATCTCTGACAGAATTATCTATCCTGCAAACGCACAATAGCAGGAAGCAGAGCTGTGCCAATCAACCGCCAGGATGACGAGTTTCCTGCTCTTTTTTTGGCTGCACCTCACCCTCAACTGCAGTAGGCAGAAAGAGGAAGCAGAATTCTGAGCTAGATTTAGTTTTTTTAGTCTCTAAATCTGTCAACAAGTGTGTGCATGTGGTTGAAAAATTGTGCTTCTGGAGCCCAGGAATAGATGTTCACCAGCCCGTGACTCGGGGGTCACAAATGTGATTGAAGGGCCACTTGTAAGGTCGAGTGAACAGGGAGAGTCATTCCAAGCTGACTTGATGGCTGAGGCAAGAAGCAAAAGCTTCATATAAAATAAATATGCCTTAGAATGTGCTTGCTGTTTATCTTCCCCCTGTAGGCCCCCTTACCCCTAAAGGAACTCAAACAACCTTGAGGATTATAAATGTTTAAGAAAATATAATTACTCCTCACATGGATTCATGAGGGGGTGGTGGGCAGGGCTGTGAGTGGCCCCCCTGGAGTGGGTATGTGCACAAGTCCACTGGTCCCCTAGCTCACAAGGGTTCCATCTGGATGTGTTGTCTCCCATTGAATGATCCTCTTCATCCATCAACAGATGGATGAACCCAGATTGCATCCACTCCACACAATGGTTGTGTGTCCCCCAATTTTTAAAAAGAGACCAACAGTTAGGGCTGGTATCTTAGCTGACAAGGGACCATGGCAGGAGATAGGAAGGTGGGGGACTACATAAATGGAACCAAAATACATGGATCTTCCATTAAAGAAAAACCAAAAGACACTGAGTGCTCACCCCATGAATGACCTAGTGAAGGTAATATTGTATCAGTTTTACAGATGAAAAGTTAACTTACAGAACAATTAATATAATTTGTCTAAGGACACCCAACTGATAAAAGTAAAGACAAGATTCAAACTTAGCTCTGTTGATGCCCAAATTCACAGCTCCACAGTGAGATAGAATTGAATAGTTTTCTATTGCTTTTCTTTGATTAGCAGCTTAATAAAGTCTGAGCAGTGAAATACCAAAAAAAAAAAAAAAAAATTGAGTGCTCACCCCATGAATGACCTAGTGAAGGTAATATTGTATCAGTTTTACAGATGAAAAGTTAACTTACAGAACAATTAATATAATTTGTCTAAGGACACCCAACTGATAAAAGTAAAGACAAGATTCAAACTTAGCTCTGTTGATGCCCAAATTCATAGCTCCACAGTGAGATAGAATTGAATAGTTTTCTATTGCTTTTCTTTGATTAGCAGCTCAATAAAGTCTGAGCAGTGAAATACCAAAAAAAAAAAAAAAAAAGAAAGAGTGTTCAACTTCAGGAGCAGATAAAACTTCTAAAGATTTTCATCAGAATTAAGGTCAACCCCATATTAAACACTGTTGTAAAATTTGTGAAAGTGAAAGTCACTCAGTCATGTCTGACTCTTTGCGACCACATGGAATTCTGCAGGCCAGAATGCTGGAGTGGGTAATTGCTATATAGTAACCCTGATTATTTAACTTATATGCAGAGTACATCATGAGAAATGCTGGGCTGGAAGAGGCACAAGCTGGAATCAAGATTGCTGGGAGAAATATCAATAACCTCAGATATGCAGATGACACCACCCTTATGGCAGAAAGTGAAGAGGAACTAAAAAGCCTCTTGTTGAAAGTGAAAGAGGAGAGTGAAATAGTTGGCTTAAAGCTCAACATTCAGAAAACGAAGATCATGGCATCTNCAAGATTGCCGGGAGAAATATCAGTAACCTCAGATATGCAGATGATACCACCCTTATGGCAGAAAGTGAAGAGGAGCTAAAAAGCCTCTTGATGAAAGTGAAAGAGGAGAGTGAAATAGTTGGCTTAAAGCTCAACATTCAGAAAACGAAGATCATGGCATCTGGTCCCATCACTTCATGGGAAATAGATGGGAAAACAGTGGAAACAGTGTCAGACTTTATTTTTGGGGGCTCCAAAATCACTGCAGATTGTGACTGCAGCCATGAAATTAAAAGACGCTTACTCCTTGAAAGAAAAGTTATGACCAATCTAGATAGTATATTCAAAAACAGAGACATTACTTTGCCAACAAAGGTCCGTTTAGTCAAGGATATGGTTTTTCCAGTGGTCATGTATGGATGTGAGAATTGGACTGTGAAGAAAGCTGAGTGCCAAAGAATTGATGCCTTTGAACCGTGGTGTTGGAGAAGACTCTTGAGAGTCCCTTGGACTGCAAGGAGATTCAACCAGTCCATTCTAAAGGAGAGCAGCCCTGGGTGTTCATTCGAAAGAATGATGCTAAAGCTGAAACTCCAGTACTTTGGCCACCTCATGCAAAGAGTTGACTCATTGGAAAAGACTCTGATGCTGGGAGGGATTGGGGGCAGGAGGAAAAGGGGACGACAGAGGATGAGATGGCTGGATGGCATTATATTATTAAAGACACTTACACAAGTACTGGTGATTGCTTTTCTGCCTGCTCCCAAGAGACCAAGCAAGATAAATACTTAATGCCAGTGTGTAAAACATCCAGATATCAGGATCTTTGTTTGTTTTTGTTTAGAATAACTTAAGATAGATTTATATCAAATTACACATAATTTTACATATACTACCCCTGGGATTTCTTTGGAAGGAATGATGCTAAAGCTGAAACTCCAGTACTTTGGTCACCTCATGCGAAGAGTTGACTCATTGAAAAAGACTGATGCTGGCAGGGATTGGGGGCAGGAGGAGAAGGGGACAACAGAAGATGAGATGGTGGATGGCATCACGGACTTGATGGATGTGAGTCTGAGTGAACTCCGGGAGATGGTGATGGACAAGGAGGCCTGGCCTGCTGCGATTCATGGGGTCACAAAGAGTCGGACATGACTGAGTGACTAAACTGAACTAACTGATAAATGTAAAACCCACAATTTTAATAACTAAAAATTATCAATTACTTTATAGCCTTAAGAATTTTGCCTTTAATGAGCTATTATTTATTAATGGACAAATTATTAGGTACCTTGGGTTTTTGGTGGGATTTTACTAGCATTTTACTTTGAGTTTTTGACATTTATAGCAACTCAGAGCATTGTTTTAAAAATATTATACCAATCTTTAAAATGTGGCAAATACTATATAAGCCCAAAGTATATATTCATATATGTATGTGTGTGTGTATATTTGTATACACACACACATATATATATACACACACATAGTTTTCATCTCATATCAAAGGTAGAGTGCAAAGTAACATTAAATTTTTTATACAAGTGATTAAAAGAAATAGATTCTAGTTTTTATTATTTTTAAAACATCACAAAAACAGAAACTATATTACTTTTTAAATTTAGATTAGCAACCCACTCCAGTGTTCTTGCCTGGAAAATCCCAGGGATGGGGGAGCCTGGTGAGCTGCCGTCTATGGGGTCGCACAGAGTCGGACACGACTGAAGTGATTTAGCAGCAGCAGACTATTACTTCTGTCATTTTGCAGAAGTGAAATATTTTTTATTGCCAAAGCCTTTAAATGAAATAGCATTATCAAAATATTAGAAATGACTGTCATTTAAATACTTGGCAAGTAAATAGGCACTGGAGTCAAAGAATCCTAATAGACCTACAATATGATCAATGAGGAAGGAGTCAGACACAAAGGGTGATTATTATTTATCACAGACACGTTAAGCTTAGATCTGTATATGGCATTCAAAGATTTTATTATAGACTTTTTATAAAGATGTTCAAGGTAGGTCAGTATAAATAGTTCTGTTGAAAAATGAAACAGACATTCTCTAGTATTGGCTTCAGAAAGATTCATTTTGCTGGCCAGAGGAAAACAAGGAAGCAGAGTAAAAAGCACAAAATTCCAGCTTTATGGGCATATGTCACAGATACTGTGAGTCTGGCTGTAGACCACTGCAATAATGTGAAAATCTCAATGAAGTGTCGCATGGATTTTTCCGTTTCCTCATATACTTACATTATTATATGTATACATTATTACATTATACTTACATTATACTATAGTCCATTAACTGTGCACTAACACTGTATCTAAAAAAAAGCAATGTACATACCTTAATCAAAAAGCAATTTATTGCTAAAAATGTTAACCGTCATCTGAGGCTCCAGCAAGTTACAATCTTTTCACTGGTGGAGAGTGTTGCTTCAGTGCTGATGGCTGCTGATGGAGCAGGATAGTGGCTGCTGAAGGTTGGGAGCGAGGGTAGGGGAGCTATGGAAATGTCTTAAAATAAGACAACAATAATGTTTGCCACATAGATTGACTCTTCCTTTCATGAATGATTTCTCTATAGCATTGTTTGATAGCATTATCAAATGCCATTTGATAGCATTATCTACAGAAATACTTTCAAAACTGGAATCCATTTTCTCATATACCACCACTACCTCATCAACAAAATTTCTATGATATTCAAAGTCCTTTGCTGTCATTTCAACAATCTTCACAACCATCTTCACCAGAAGTAGATTCCGTCTCAGTAAACTACTTTGATTGCTCAACTAAAGGAAGCAACTTCTCATCCATTGAAGTTTTATCTGAGATTGCAGCAATTCAGTCACACTTTCAGATGTCACTTCTAATTCCAATCTCTTGCTATTTCCACATTTTGTTTACTTCTTCCACTGAAGGCTTGGAACCTTCTCTGAGCAATCCATAATGGTTGGAAATAATTTTTTCCATAGTCCTACTAATGTTGATATTTTGACCTACCACATGTTCTTAATGGCACCTAGAAGTGAATCCTGTCCAGAACGTTTTCAACTGACTTTGCCCACATCCATCAGAGGAATCACTATCTATGGAAGCTATATCTTTATGAAATATATTTCTTAAATGTTAAGAATTGATCGAGACCATCCCCAAGAAAAAGAAATGCACAAAGGCAAGATGGTTTTCTGAGGAGACCTTACACATAGCTGAGAAAAGAAGAGAAGTGAAAGGCAAAGGAGAAAAGAAAAGAAATACCCATTTGAATGCAGAGTTCCAAAGTACAGCAAGGAGAGGTAAAAAAGCCTTCCTCAGTGATCAATGCAAAGAAATAGAGGAAAACAACAGAATGGAAAAGACTAGAGATCTCTTCGAGAAAATTAGATACCAAGGGAACATTTCATGCAAAGTTGGGCACGATAAAGGAAAGAAATGGTATTAACCTAACAGAAGCAGAAGATATTAAGAAGAGATGGCAAGAATACACAGAATATTCATTGAATTCAGTTCTGAATACTCATTGGAAGGACTGATGCTGAAGCTGAAACGCCAATACTTTGGCCACTTAATGGGAAGAACTGACTCACTGGGAAAGACCCTGATGCTGGGAAAGGTTGAAGGTGGGAGGAGAAGGGGACAACAGAGGATGAGATGGTTGAATGGCATCACCAACTCAATGGACATGACTTTGAGCAAGTTCCAGGAGTTGGCGATGGACAGGGAAGCCTGGTGTGCTGCAGTCCATGGGGCCGCAAAGAGTCAGACATGACTGAGCAACTGAACTGAACTGAAGAATTGAAAGGTGAAAATACTTCTTGATTCTCAGGCTGAAGAATGGATATCGTGTCAACAGGCAATGAAAAACAACATTAATCTCATTATACATTTTCACAAAGCTCTTGGGTAACCAAGTGAATTCCAAATGAGAATAATACTTTGAAAAAAATCTCTTTAGTTTTCAATAGTGGGATTAAAATATTTAGTAACCAATATTGTAAAGAGATGTGCTGTCATCCAGGGTGTGTTCTTCCATTTATAGAGCACAGAAAGACTACATTTAGCATAATTCTTAAAGGCCATTTGCTTTTCAGAATGATAAACTTTATCATTTATCACTGGCTTCACCTTAAAAGCACCAGCTGCATTAACCCCTAACAGGAGAGTCCATCTCTCCTCTGAAACTTTCAAGTCAGTCTTTGGCTTTTCCTCTCTAGCTATGAAAGTCAGAGGTGGCATCTTCCAATCTAAGACTATTTCATCTGCACTCGAAATCTGTTGTTAAGTGTAGCCATCTTCAGTGATTATCTTAGCTGGATCTTTTGGACAACTTGCTTCCACATCAGCACTTGCTGCATCTCTTTGCACTACTATGCAATGAAGATAGCTTCTTTCCTTAAAGTTCCTGAACCAACCATTCTACTAGCTTCACACTTTTCTTCTATAGCCTCTGCACCTCTGTCAGCCTTCACATAATTAAAGCGACTTGGGCACTGCTCCTGCTTTGACCTAAAGAAACGTTGTGGCTGGTTTGATCTTCTGTCTGGACTGCTAAGACTTTCTTCATGTTAGCAATAAGGCTGTTTCACTTCCTTGTCACTTGTGTGTTCACTGGAATAGTGTTTTTAATTTTCTTTAAAAACTTTTCCTTTTTATTTATAACCTGACCAACTGGTTCAAGAGGCTTAGCTTTCAGACTGTCTCAACTTTGTATTGCCTGCCTTCACTAGTCATTTCTAGCTTTTGATTTACAGTCAGAAATATGAGACGACTTTTACTCTTATTTGAAACTTAGAGGCCACTGTTTTTATTGTTTGTTATTTAGTCCCTAAGTCGTGTCCAACTTTTTTGCCACTTCATGGAGCCTGGCAGCCTCCGCTGTCCATGGGATTTCTCAGGTAAGAATACTGCAGTGGTTGCCCTTTCCTTCTCCAGGGGATCTTCCTGGACCAGGAATCAAACCCATGTCTCCTGCATTGGCAGGTGGATTCTTTAACGTTGAACCACAAGAGACGTCACAGTAATGTTATTAATTGGCCTAATTTCAATATCGTTATATCTCAGGGAATAGGGAAGCCTGAGGAGATGGAAATCGGCTGGTGGTTAAAGCAGTCAGAACACAGACAATATTTATTATTAAGTTCCCTGTCTATGTGGGTGTGGTCCATGACACCTCAAGTAATAACAACATCAAAGATCACTGATTACCATAACAAATATAACAGCAATGAAAAAGATTGAAATACTGAAAGAATTATCAAAATGTGACACAGACAGGAAGTGAGAAATCCTATTTTTAAAATGGCACTGATTAACTTGCTGGATGCAGGGTTGCATAAAATCTCAATTTATAGAAAAAAAAGCTCAATATCTGTGAAGCAGAATAAAATGAAGCACAATAAAAAAGTATGCCTAAATTTCCATATTACTGTTAATTAAAACAGCTTTCTTTTTCCCTAAGAAAGATTCAGATTATCCACATTACAGTAATTTGACAGTATTATGAGGCTGAGACTTTTTAAGTCGGTCATATGCTTTAAAAGAGGGCTTTCCTGGTGGCTCAGCAGTAAAGAATTTGCCTGTCAGTGCAGGAGATGGGTTAGATCCGTGGGTCAGGAAGATTCCCTGGGGCAGGAAATGACAACCCAATCCAGTATTCTTGTCTGGGAAATGCTATGGACAGAGGAACCTGGTGGGTTACAGTCCATGGGTTCACAAAGAGTTGGACACGAATTAGGGACTAAGCAACAAACAACCAGGCTTTAAAACAATTCTTAACATATAATTCTCAGTTAGTTGAACAATAATGCTAATAAGCCAGTTTTAACTTAAAGCAGTCAGTTCTCAAAACTTGCTGCACTTTAATAATCACTGGATGGACACTAAAAACTTCTCAGTGTCCAAGCTCTGCCCTTGCATATCTCTAGTCATGAAATCTAAGAATCAGTTTTTTCTTTTTTTAAGTTCCCCAGGTAATTCCAATTGTAATCACATTTGATCACTAGTGACACTGAAACTAGACAAAACAAATATTCAGCAAAGCAAGATTTGAATTAAATTACATAGAGTCAGAATTAATCAATTGTTCCTCACCTGTGAACAAAGAGGAAACACTTTTCCTAAATATACAGCTAATCCTACACATCATCTTAACATTAGCAAAACACGTATTGTTTGTGCTGCTGCTCATGCTGGATGTAATCTTGTTCACCTTACTGATTATAGCTGACGTTGCCTATGAGTCTCCATTTTTCTGAAATAAAGATAATTGTGTTTTGCTTTGTTTCGTTTTTTCCCCACAGAAAGACCAGGCATGATCAAACAACAGAGTTTCCTATTTTCTTTCTGTGTCACATTTTAATTTTCTTGACACTGTTTTATTTCCTTTTTAGACTATGTGATTTATTCTGCTAGGGCATCATCACTCTGTAGATTACTGTTTATGTAATTGTTAACTGTGGCCCACCTACATCAGAATAAGCTGGATTTAAGGAGCAGATCCGTGAGCCCTGCCAAAAAACAACAAAGACCCTGATGTGGGGAAAGATTGAGGGCAGCTGGAGAAGGGGGTGACAGAGGGTGAGATGGTTAGATGGCATTACTGACACAACAGACATGAGTTTGAACACACTCTGGGAGTGAGGACAGGGAAGCCAGGCATACCGCAGTTTGTGGAGTCGCAAAGAGTCAGACATGACTGAGCTACTAGACAACAACAGAAAGAACAACTTCAGGGAATTTCTAGAGTAGGACTCCTTTTATAATTTACATGAGAAATGAGTCTTATGCACATGAGAACCACTACTTTTAGGCATTCTTCATGCTATAAATCTTTGGGCAGAAGAACAAAATAATTCATGAAAAAGTTTTATACATAAAATCACAGACTACTATAACTTTCTCCAGTTTTTGTCCTCTGTAGCTCAAGGTTGGGAATTCCTGGTCGATTAGCACTAAAGAATTCTCCTGCAATATAGGAGATCACCTGCAACGCGTTTAACTCATGGGTCAGGAAGATCCCCTGGAGAAAGATATGGCAACCCACTCCAGTATTCTTGTCTGGGAAATCTCATGGACAGAGGAGGTTGGCAGGCTACAATCCATGGGGTCATAAAGAGTTAGACACAACTCAGCGATGAGCACACACACATGCACAGCTCAAGGTAACCCACATTGTTTTTCTAGACTGCCAATCATACATAGCTCTCTGTTGGCTGATTATTGCTCCCAGGTGTACAGGACTTAGTGATAATTCAGCTTTCACGCCCACCCATCTGCCCCTACTGGTATCCTCTGATGATTTGCCCAGGCATTAACATTTAGTATTTGTTATCAGCAGTTCTACATCCTGGCTGCACATTAAAATCAACTGGTGAGGTTTTAAACATTACTGATGCCTTAGCATGACTTCCTAAGATCACAGTTAAATTATTCTGGGATGCGGCCTCAGCATGTCTATATATATATATATATATTTTTTTTTTTTTTTTAACCCCAGCTGATTATAATAGATGGCCAAAATTTAAAACCACAGAGCTACTTGTTAGCACAATAGTTTGGTCTACAATATTATCAGGAACTCAGGTTTTCAATTCATTATGATTTCAAACATCAGGAGTCAGGCAATGGTCCCAGGGTATTACGATATAATAATTACACAGTCTTACTTTACTACACAAATATCAGAATACTGGAAAGAATAGTAATGTTTCTCACTTTGAAAAGTCCTGATTTCAAGCTGCTCTTACATCTATCTTCAGAATTTATTGCCTGGGTTGCAGATGGTAGAGTGCTACTTAGAAAAGACACCCTGTTGGGAAAACCACACTGCTGTGCAATTAATAAGCAGGGGAGTTTCATCTTCCACACCCTCTTAGTTACCAGTTGAAAAGGATCTTTATTGACTTACAAGGTTAACGAACCGTATAAATTTGAAAATATATAAACATATTTACATTTTAAAAATGTTTTATTCAAACAAAAGGCAAATATGTTTAGAAATATTTTGCAAATATTTGTCTCAAGGGCAAATCAGTAGAGAAAGAGTCACACAGCATTGATTTGATTTTAAAAAACATTACAGTATCCAGTGATATTTTTGTACCATGTCAGATAAGAAAACCAATTTTTTCAGGCAGATTTCTTATTTTTGTTGACATTCCATCCAGTAAGTAAGCAGTGACCAAGCAGTGTGAAATTTTCCAAATGCTTGTATATATCTTTCTGTTGTTACAGCTTGTTGTGTATTCAGAAATTTGAGTGTGCTTCTTAATTATTGCTAAAAGAAATGCAAGATAGTGGAGTAGGAAGTTCCTGAGATCACCCACCCCAACAAACATAACACAGTGAGAACTATATGTAGAACAATTCTCTCTCAGAATGAGCTGAACACTAGTTGAATGACTCGTCTACAGCCAAGGCTATCAAGGGAGAACCACACAGAGTCTCATAAGAGGAATGGAGAAGTGATCTAGACAGGAAGCCACACTGCTGGGGGGTGATCCAGAAAGGAGGGGGATATCACAGGCTTGGAGATCCTACCCAAGGAGTAAGGGACTCAAGCCCCATACCTTGGGTCTAGCACCAGAAATGAGCCCCCTTGCCTGGCTTGAAAACCAATGAGGCATACTGGAGGGCTATTAAAAACCAAGACCCTGTCTTGAAGACCAGGAAGACAGACTGGCTTGCTCGAAATCCAACCCAGAAATTGGGAACTGCTTGATGCTCAGGAAGGCCCTCCAGGACCACTGAAGTATGCCCCAGAGCATGCAGCATGCTTCTGCTACAGCCTCTCTTCATCCTGTACGTTCCCAGCCAAGGCGGGGACTGCATCACATGCACTGGGGAGAAGCTGGGCTAGCTCACATTTGTAGCCGTAACCTCTCCAGCCCCAGACGCAACCCCAACCAAACAAGAGACTTACCACTGTGCTAGGGAAAAGCTCAGAACTGTGGCTTTCAGCCTCTCTGGCCTCATCTTGAAACAACAGCCCTGACCAGAGCAGAAACCATTACTGTGCTGGGGAGAAACGGAGGTAGCTCCAGTTTGCCATTCCAGCACTTCAAGCCCTCACTCTGCCCTCAACAACTTGAGGACAGCCATCACACTGGGGAGAAGCATGGCTCCCTCAGGGTTCCTGCTCCAGCACCTGGGGCCCGGGTCCTGCCTCCCATCAGGGCACAACTGTCCCTGAGCTCAGAAGAAACCCCAGCTCCTCCCTGGCTCTGGCTCAAGCCCCTCTAACCATCCCCACATCCCACCAAGGCAGCAAACCTCAGACGAGAAGACGCAGTACTTTCCAGACAACAGAACAAGATAAAACCCCAGAATAAGCTTCCCAGGTGGCTCACTGGTAAAGAATCTGCCTGCCAATGCAGGAGACGCAGGAGACGTGGGTTCAATCCCTGGGTCCGGAAGATCCCCCAGAGGAGGAAATGAAAACCCACTCCAGTATTCCTGCAAGGAAAATTCCATAAAAAGAGGAGCTGGAGGACTTCAGTCCATGGGGTCCCAAAGAGTCAGACACGAGAGAGCAACCGAGTATGCGATGTCTAAACAAATGGAAATAAGTAATTCACCTGATAAAGTGTTGAAAGCAGTAGTAATAAAAGTGCTTGCTGAACTCAGAAGAATAGAGGAACACAGTGGGAACTTCAACAAAGAACTAAAAAATGAAAAGAACCAATAAGAACTGAAGGATATAATAAATGAAAAATACACTAGAAAGAAGTAACAGCAAATTAGGTGATACTGAAGAATGAATAATCAAACTGGAAAACAGAGTAGTGGAAATCACCAATCAGAAAAACAAAAAAAAGTGTGTATGTGTAATATAAAAACACACACAAATACAATCCATGCATATATATACTATATAATTTTCTAGAAACATACAATTTTCTAGACCAAATCAGGAAGAAATAGAAAATCTGAACAGCCCAGTTACTAGTATGGGGTTTGAATCAGTAATCAAAAAATACCAACAAACAAAGGTCAAGGACCAGAGGGCTTCATAAGGGAATTCTGCCAACATTTAAAAAAGAGTTAATAACTATCCTCTCAAACTATTCAAAAAATTGAAGAAAATATGTCCAAATGTGCTCTGTAAGGTCAGAATTACCCTGACAGCAAAACAAAAATACTAATAAAAATGAAAATTATAGGCCAACATGTGGTGGCTCAGATAGTAAAGAATTTGCCTGCAATGAGGGAGACCTGGGTTCGATTTCTGGGTTGGAAAGACCCCCTAGATAAAAGAACTGCAACCAATTCCAGTATTCTTGCCTGGAGAATCCCATGGACAGAGGAGCCTGGAGGGCTACAGTCTAATGGGGTTGAAAAGAGTCTGATGCGACTGTGTGACTGACACTTTCACTTTTATGTCCAATGAACATAGATGAAAAAATCCTCAAGAAAATATCAACAAACTGAATTCAGTAATACTTAAAAAGGAGACATTAAGATCAAGCTGAGGCTTCCTCGTTGATGCAGTGGTTAGGAATCCACCTTGTAATGCAGGTGATACTGGCTGGACTCCCAGTCCAGGAAGATTCCACATGCTGAGGAGCAAATAAGCCCTTGTGCTAAAACTGCCGAGCCTATGCTCTAGAGCCTGTGAGCCACAACTACTGAACCCACGTGCTGCAACTACTGATGCTCACACACCTAGAGGCTATGCTCCACAACAAGAGAAGCTACTGCAACGGCAAGCCTGTGCACCGCAACCAGAGAGTAGCCCCCGCTCATCACAACCAGAGGAAGCCCACGTACAGCAACAGAGACCCACCAAAGCAAAACAAATAAGTACTCTAAAAAAGATCAAGTGAGATTTATTCCAAGGATGCAAAACAGTTCAATATCCACAATCAACATTAATAAAGGAAGGATACAAATCAAATGATCATCTCAAAAGAATGGAGAAAAAGCATCTGGCAAAATTCAACATCAATTCATGATTAAAAACTCTCAACAAAGATGTTATAGCAGGGACATACTTCAATAAAATAAAGGTAATTTGTGACAAATAAAATTTTTATTTTTAAACACTGACAATGATGTTTTTCATGAGTGGAGTTGTCTCATATTTTCTAATATTTATAATTTTTATTCATCTTGCTTTATGGTACCGGTTAATCACCTGCAGGAAAAAGGCAAATGGCAAAAGCCAACACCATGCCATGACCCTGCACTTAGGAGCAAAGTGTGTTTACTACCGATAAGTTTTTTACAGATACCCATCATCAGATTGAGAAGTTTCTCTTACATCCTAGTTTTGCTATCAGTTTTATTGTTTTTTTGTTTATTTTTAACGCGTGTTAATTTTTCAAAATTTGCCGGTTATTGAGATACTTATGTAATTTCTCATTTATTTTGTTTATTTGAAGTATTTATCTGTGAGGTCTCATTTAGAAGAGCATTGATTTCACTCATGAGGGCTCCACCCTCATGATATATGTAGCTCTCAAAGGCTCCACCTTCTAGTACTGTCACGTGAGATTAGGATTTCAATGTACGAATTCTGTGGAGGCACAAACAGTCTCATAAAATGAGTTTCCCATTCTTATTGTTTGATATTTAGCAATTTGTTCTTTGTTCCTCCTTTACCACCTCTGTTGAATCAATTGTATACACTGAAGTACTTGATTTTATACCCTACATTGACAATTTAACTCCATCTCTTTTTGTTAGTTTCCATAGATACCACCATATGCATTTGTATGTTTTTACACTAGCTTTGAACAATATTATGCTACTTCATGGAACAGTGTAAAAAACTTTATGGAAGCTTTTATGCTACTGTTTGTTAGATTTTTATGTCTGGCATATATACTTTATCACAGAGTTAATACCATTGCCTTAGTCATTTATTAGTCTTTTAAAGAAATTAAGAAAAACAAGTAGGTTTATTAGTCTTTTAAAGAAATTAAGAAAAACAGGCTATTGCTAGCCCAGCCCTGTGCTCTTCATGGACACTTTTCATGTCCTATGCTCTGTATCCTTTCTTATACATTTTGAATTTCATACTTTACTTTAGCTAGGAGTATTCCTTTCAATTTTTCTTATAGAAAAGATACATCAGGGACACAATTTCTTAGCTTTTTCCCTCTGAGAATGTTTTTGTGTCGGTTATTTTACTAGATTTATAATGATAATTTGAGTTATATTTTCTCTTTCAAAATAAAAGTCTTTTAAAATTACCTATTATTTCTAGTAAGAAGTCATTGATTTATCCTGTATCTAACAGGCATTTCCCCCCTGATTTCTCCTTTTAAGAATGTGATTTTATCTTCAAATTTTAGCATTTTGGCTGTGATCTGTGTTTGTATGTATGGATGAGCATATATGTNAAGGGAATTCTGCCAACATTTAAAAAAGAGTTAATAACTATCCTCTCAAACTATTCAAAAAATTGAAGAGAATATGTCCAAATGTGCTCTGTAAGGTCAGAATTACCCTGACAGCAAAACAAAAATACTACAAAAAATGAAAATTATAGGCCAACATGTGGTGGCTCAGGTAGTAAAGAATTTGCCTGCAATGCGGGAGACCTGAGTTCAATTCCTGAGTTGGAAAGATCCCCTAGATAAAAGAACTGCAACCAATTCCAGTATTCTTGCCTGGAGAATCCCATGGACAGAGGAGCCTGGAGGGCTACAGTCTAATGGGGTTGAAAAGAGTCTGATGCGACTGTGTGACTGACACTTTCACTTTTATGTCCAATGAACATAGATGAAAAAATCCTCAAGAAAATATCAACAAACTGAATTCAGTAATACTTAAAAAGGAGACATTAAGATCAAGCTGAGGCTTCCTCGTTGATGNGGAGGGCTACAGTCTAATGGGGTTGAAAAGAGTCTGATGCGACTGTGTGACTGACACTTTCACTTTTATGTCCAATGAACATAGATGAAAAAATCCTCAAGAAAATATCAACAAACTGAATTCAGTAATACTTAAAAAGGAGACATTAAGATCAAGCTGAGGCTTCCTCGTTGATGCAGTGGTTAGGAATCCACCTTGTAATGCAGGTGATACTGGCTGGACTCCCAGTCCAGGAAGATTCCACATGCTGAGGAGCAAATAAGCCCTTGTGCTAAAACTGCCGAGCCTATGCTCTAGAGCCTGTGAGCCACAACTACTGAACCCACGTGCTGCAACTACTGATGCTCACACACCTAGAGGCTGTGCTCCACAACAAGAGAAGCTACTGCAACGACAAGCCTGTGCACCGCAACCAGAGAGTAGCCCCCGCTCATCACAACCAGAGGAAGCCCACGTACAGCAACAGAGACCCACCAAAGCAAAACAAATAAGTACTCTAAAAAAAGATCAAGTGAGATTTATTCCAAGGATGCAAAACAGTTCAATATCCACAATCAACATTAATAAAGGAAGGATACAAATCAAATGATCATCTCAAAAGAATGGAGAAAAAGCATCTGGCAAAATTCAACATCAATTCATGATTAAAAACTCTCAACAAAGATGTTATAGCAGGGACATACTTCAATAAAATAAAGGTAATTTGTGACAAATAAAATTTTTATTTTTAAACACTGACAATGATGTTTTTCATGAGTGGAGTTGTCTCATATTTTCTAATATTTATAATTTTTATTCATCTTGCTTTATGGTACCGGTTAATCACCTGCAGGAAAAAGGCAAATGGCAAAAGCCAACACCATGCCATGACCCTGCACTTAGGAGCAAAGTGTGTTTACTACCGATAAGTTTTTTACAGATACCCATCATCAGATTGAGAAGTTTCTCTTACATCCTAGTTTTGCTATCAGTTTTATTGTTTTTTTGTTTATTTTTAACGCGTGTTAATTTTTCAAAATTTGCCGGTTATTGAGATACTTATGTAATTTCTCATTTATTTTGTTTATTTGAAGTATTTATCTGTGAGGTCTCATTTAGAAGAGCATTGATTTCACTCATGAGGGCTCCACCCTCATGATATATGTAGCTCTCAAAGGCTCCACCTTCTAGTACTGTCACGTGAGATTAGGATTTCAATGTACGAATTCTGTGGAGGCACAAACAGTCTCATAAAATGAGTTTCCCATTCTTATTGTTTGATATTTAGCAATTTGTTCTTTGTTCCTCCTTTACCACCTCTGTTGAATCAATTGTATACACTGAAGTACTTGATTTTATACCCTACATTGACAATTTAACTCCATCTCTTTTTGTTAGTTTCCATAGATACCACCATATGCATTTGTATGTTTTTACGCTAGCTTTGAACAATATTATGCTACTTCATGGAACAGTGTAAAAAACTTTATGGAAGCTTTTATGCTACTGTTTGTTAGATTTTTATGTCTGGCATATATACTTTATCACAGAGTTAATACCATTGCCTTAGTCATTTATTAGTCTTTTAAAGAAATTAAGAAAAACAAGTAGGTTTATTAGTCTTTTAAAGAAATTAAGAAAAACAGGCTATTGCTAGCCCAGCCCTGTGCTCTTCATGGACACTTTTCATGTCCTATGCTCTGTATCCTTTCTTATACATTTCGAATTTCATACTTTACTTTAGCTAGGAGTATTCCTTTCAATTTTTCTTATAGAAAAGATACATCAGGGACACAATTTCTTAGCTTTTTCCCTCTGAGAATGTTTTTGTGTCGGTTATTTTACTAGATTTATAATGATAATTTGAGTTATATTTTCTCTTTCAAAATAAAAGTCTTTCAAAATTACCTATTATTTCTAGTAAGAAGTCATTGATTTATCCTGTATCTAACAGGCATTTCCCCCCTGATTTCTCCTTTTAAGAATGTGATTTTATCTTCAAATTTTAGCATTTTGGCTGTGATCTGTGTTTGTATGTATGGATGAGCATATATGTTTTATATGAGTATATCTGTTTTGTATTTATCTATTCATATTTTTTGCATCCTTGGTGGTTCAGCAGTAAAGAATCCACCTGCAATGCAGGAGACAAGAGTTCGATCCCTGGGTTGGGAAGATCCCCTGGAGAAGGAAGTGGCAACCCACTCCAGTTTTCTTGTCTGGGAAACCCATGGACAGAGGAGCTTGCTGGGCTACAGTCTATAGGGCTGCAAAAGAGTCGGACGTGACTTAATGACAAAACAGCATTCATAATCGTGGAACACCCATTGAACTTCCTGGATCTGGACTGATATCTTACATTAGATTTGTGAAGCCTTCTTTGCCATTACCTCTTTAAATATTTCTGTGTCACCACCAACTTCTGTCCTTTTGAGATTCAAAATACACATATTTCACGCTGCATGACATTTTCTCATATATCTTGGATGTTCTGTTTCTTTTGCCTCTTTTATATTTTTATTTTTGTTTTTATACATTCTTTTCAACATTTCTTTCCTCTGTTGTATCCACTGTTACGTTAAGCACATTAAATGAATTCTTCATTTCTGATATATATAGATAAATAATAGCATTTCTACTTACTATTTCATGTAGTTCTTACATCTCTGCTAAAACACTCACATATCTCTAATATTTCTTTCTACACTTTCACAAACGGCTTCTTTATTTTTAGTCATTTTAAATTTGGTGTGATAATATCGACATCAATGCAACCTCTTTCTGTTTGTAAAGATCATTTCCACTCGACTATATTTTCCTAATGTTTGTGTATTCATTATGATTTTTGACTATGTTGTACATGCTGCATTCAAGAACAACAAAGACTGAAATAAACAATGTTTACTTCCAGAAAGGCTCATTCTTATAAAGGCTGACAAAATTTACTGTAGTTTGATTCTGGGTTTTGTTTACACTTGAATTAGAATGAGTTAACACTGGGCTTTAGATATTTTGAAGATGGGATCACAACTTTCCCTTTAGCAGAGTCTAGGATCTAAGCTCTGGCATGATTCTGGAGATCTTCTTATGCTTCCAAGCTGTGAGTTTCAGATACTCGAAAGGCTCTCCTGATTTCCAGCCCTGCTTTTTGCATTTCTGGAAGATGAAGCACTTTCTTTGCTCTCCATTCTCACTCACTGGTGTCTGAGCCTCCAGAGAAACAATTTAGCCCTGCTCCTGCATTTCAAGTTCTCTGATTGTGGCCCTTATCTTGTTTTCTGGAGATAAAAATATAGGTCCCTTGGGTGGAATAATTCTCTAAGTTATGTTCTGCTGCTGCTACTAAGTCACTTCAGTCGTGTCCGACTCTGTGTGACCCCATAGACGGCATCCCACCAGGTTCCCCCGTCCCTGGGATTCTCCAGGCAAGAATACTGGAGTGGGTTGCCATTTCCTTCTCCAATGCATGAAAGAGAAAAGTGAAAGTGAAGTCGTTCAGTCTGTCCGACTGTTAGCGACCCCATGGACTGCAGCCCACCAGGCTACTCCGTCCATTGGATTTTCCAGGCAAGAGTACTGGGGTGGGGTGCCATTGCCTTCCCCGAAGTTATGTTCTACCTTTAGCCTAAGAGCCTTTTACATGTCTTATCTT
>SJYX01001693.1:50833-96600 GCA_006410675.1 Oreotragus oreotragus
GGAAAAACCATAGCCTTGACTAGACAGAACTTTGTTGGCAAAGTAATGTCTCTGCTTTTCAATATGCTATCTAGGTTGGTCATCACTTTTTTTCCAAGGAATAAGTGTCTTTTAATTTCATGGCTGCAGTCACCATCTGCAGTGATTTTGGAGTCCAAAAAGATAAAGTTTGACACTGTTTCCACTGTTTCTCCATCTATTTCCCATGAAGTGATGGGACCAGATGCCATGATCTTCGTTTTCTGAATGTTGAGCTTTAAGCCAACTTTTTCACTCTCCACTTTCACTTTTATCAAGAGGCTTTTTAGTTTCTCTTCACTTTCTGCCATAGGGTGGTATTATCTGCATATCTGAGGTTATTGATATTTCTCCCAGCAATCTTGTTTCCAGCTTGTGCTTCTTCCAGCCCAGCACTTCTCATGATGTACTCTGCATATAAGTTAAATAAGCAGGGTGACAGTATACAGCTTTGACGTACTCCTTTTCCTATTTGGAACCAGTCTGTTGTTTCGTGTCCAGTTCTAACTGTTGCTTCCTGACCTGCATATAGGTTTCTCAAGAGGCAGGTCAGGTGGTCTGGTATTCCTATCTCTTGAAGAATTCTCCACAGTTTATTGTGATCCACACAGTCAAAGGCTTTGGCATAGTCAATAAAGTAGAAATAGATGTTTTTCTGGAACTCTCTTGCTTTTTCCATGATCCAGCAGATGCTGGCAAATTGATCTCTGATTCCTCTCCCTTTTCTAAAACTAGCTTGAACATCTGGAAGTTCATGGTTCATTAACTTGTTTACTTACATATAAATTGTGTAATACAATGGGAACCCAACATACCAAAAGAAATACAGTCATGCAGCTTAGACTAACAAAAGATTTTTAAGATCTTTCAAACCAAATTTGTTGCAAAAAACCCCACAATTCTAAAAAAGATTTAAAGAATCATATTTTTTAAGAAAAGTTACTAACATCGACTATTTTATAACTAAATGTTTAAGAAAGTACTCAAAATGTTGCGGAAAATGCATGCTTTAAACAGTTTTTAAAGAATTATATTCAATAATAAATTATTTGAAGAGAAATGAAAATTAGATACTTTCAAAAACCTTGATGCTTGATTATCCCCTTATTCTTAATATTGAATTTGTTTTGTCATTACAACTTAAATTTTACAGCTATTCAGGCAGCTTACAGATTCTTTTGCATAACTATGAATATTATCATTTAAGAAATAATTTCAGCAAAGCTAAAAATCAGTATATATTTCATCAACAGGTAGCTTAAAAAGATGATTAAGACTCAGTCTAGGAGAAAATCTATAATTATTAAATATATTTCCTTAAACACTATGTTATTTGAAATATTATTTGGGAAATAGTCATCCAGACATTTATGAAAAACACTGACTACAATTCTTTTTTTTTTACAGTAATCTCAGGGATAAAACCAGTTGTTGAGTCCCTAAGTAAGTCATATCCAACCCTTTGTGGCCCCATGGACTGCAGCATGCCAAGCTTCCCTGTTCTTCACTTTCTCCCAGAGTTTGCTCAAACTCATGTCCATTGAGTCAGTGATACCATACAACCATCTCATCCTTTGCCACTCCATTCTCCTCTTGCTCTGAATCTTTCCCAGCATCAGGGTCTTATACAATGAGTTGTCTCTTTCCATGAGGTGGTCAAAGTATTGGAGCTTCAGCTTTAGCATCAGTCCTTCCAAAGAATATTCAGGGTTGATTTCCTTTAGAATTGACTGGTTGCATCTCCTTGCAGTCCAAGGGATTATCAAGCCTTCTCCACCACAATTCAAAAGCATAATTCTTCGGTGCTCAGCCTNGAGCTTCAGCTTTAGCATCAGTCCTTCCAAAGAATATTCAGGGTTGATTTCCTTTAGAATTGACTGGTTGGATCTCCTTGCAGTCCAAGGGATTATCAAGCCTTCTCCACCACAATTCAAAAGCATAATTCTTCGGTGCTCAGCCTTCTTTGTGGTCCAATTCTCACATCTGTACATGACTAATGGAAAACCATAGCTTTCGTTATACAGACTTTGTCAGCAAAGTGATGTCTTTGCTTTTTAGTATGCTGTGGTCTTTATTTGGAAGACAGCATGGTAGATGCAAACATTACTCTGGATGGATGCTAAGAGCTGTGTAATTATTACTTATTTATATTAATTAGTTCTGAGGAAATAAAACCTGTTAAGATAAGACTACCAAATCCTGATTGACAGATTTTTGATGATTTCAATAAATAGAGATAAGAATTTCATGTGTTTTATATTGTGTCTTGATATCTTTATAAAGGGAGAAATCAGACATATCTGTCTTGGTTTTGTTTATTTTCTTGAAGAATTTCTCAGAACTATCTAGTCATATTTCCCTGAACCACCTTTAAGCAACACAATAAAGATATAAGGAAAAGGTTAGCTCTAATTTTGTGAAAGAGAAGTGTCAGTAATGCCAGAAAGATGCATAAAACTGTCAATAAGCTAGGCCCACAATATTATACTATCTCTTAAACTAAAATGACTCTAACTTATGTAGAAATGATATTACTGTCATTGAAGTTGCCTTAATAATTAACAGTATCTATTAAACATGGATATACTTTTTTGGTGCTTAATGCAACACTGAAAAATATTCCAAATGTTTTAGCAGATTATAGCCTACATTTTTCATCATACTATTTCAGTAGTATTTTTATGATGAAAATAGTTTTTCTCAGATAAAATAAAGAGATCTGAGGAGAACATCACAAGTTAGCTATACACATTAAACAGTGAATAAATTACACTGTGGAAATTAGTATATCATGTAATTCTCTTAGCAAGAAAACAAGATGTCTCTCAGATTATTTCGACATACAAAAACTGTTTTACTCATTTTATTCAAGTTGACTCGTAGTTTTAGTTAATAACAAATTAGTTCATATTAAAGAACTAATCAATTAAAATAGGAGTTGCCTAAATTGACAACTGAATGTGACTGAATGCTGAAATAGAACAATGAACTCTCCTGTGGCTTATATGCATTTAATTCTGATCATTTCTTTTGCTTTTCTGGAAATAAATTTTAGGTTTCTGTTCTTATAAAATAACATCATAGTTCAGGCTGCTTTAGCAAAATGCTGCAGGTTGGGTGCCATTCAAATATTTCTTACAATCCTTGAGTCTAAGAATTCCAGGCCAGGGTGCCAGCATGGTCAGGTTCTGGCGAGAGCCTTCTTCCTGGTTTGCCCATGGCTATCCTTACAAAGGCACTAACCACATTCATGAGGGCTTGAAAGGTCCCACCTCCAAACACCATCAAACTGAGGATTAGGGCTTAAAGTATGAATGTGGGGGAGACACAAACATTCAGTCCATAGCGAATAACACACTTTTAACTGACAGATATTAAACTCATATTGCCAAGACACTTATATACTAGCACCTATGAAATCCAATTAAATATATATTTACATAGTAGTGTGATGGCTTCAGTAAATATTTATAATTTGGTCTAGACTTGTATTTTTTATTTTGATTTACTTCAATAATTATATTTAATAAGACATGTTACTAGAAGCTAAGAAATATAGAAGCAACTAGCCCATCATCACCAAAACACGTGCCCAAACTGAAGCTGATGTGCAGATCCATGCTTGAAAATGCATGTCTTAAGCTACCAATATTTTAAAGTCATTTATGATGCAGCATTACCAAAGCACACTCATGGAGCACTGGGAGACCAGGGCACACGTAAAGTAATGCAAGTGCACAGGTTAAACTTGTGATATCCAGAGCATGTGCTGGGATGTGAAGATATTAAGCAGGAAAAATTGGCTTAGACATCAGGCTCAGCACCTTGTAATTTATCCTAAAATCAAAGTGATCCATTGAAATATTTTACTCACTTTGGTAAAATAACCACATTAACATTTTAGAAAGATTGTTCACTTACATCTGTAGCAAATTCTGCCAAAATTTTCAGAGGAAACCTTCCCAAATCAACATACAAAATATTTCTCCATGAAATATGCTGCAATTTTTTTTTCTTAATTCCATGGTTTCAATGGCAGGAAAATCGATTACACAAATATTTAGAAAGCTCTATTCCAGAAAGAGAAGTGAGCTCTACCCCTGGCATTTTCCCTGGAGGATAAAGCCTGGGTTTTAACAGGTGTCTGGCTTGGAATACAAGAGACAGAACTTCAGTATTGCTAATATGTTAAGGCCCCATTAGACACTCCATTTCCACATTTCCACCTCTTACAAAACTTGGAGCCCCAAAAGACATCATTTTGCAGAAAAAAAAAAAATTGCCTTAAAAGAGAGGGAATATATGCCTTTCTTAAATTCTACTTAGAGTATAACACACAAAACGAAATTAACATTCCTTCCGTTCAGTTCAGTTCAGTTCAGTCGCTCAGTCGTGTCCGACTCTTTGCGAATACTTAATTACATGTCTACACGAACCTGAATTTGGTCTATGAATTCATAGTCCGGGGATAGTTCAAAGCACACCAATAATATATTATTTTAGTTATATCCCAAATCTATAGTGTCGTGCATTGCCTGACAGAAACAATAAACTGAAAAAGTGAATTTCAAATGACAACTTCAAGAATATCCTCCAAAGAAAAAATTAAAAATATGAGACATGATATTTTGAAATCATTAAAATTAATAAATGGGCCAAAATGCCAAAAGATAAAATAAATTATAAGTTAAAGAATATGAGTTTATTTACAATGCTTAAAATATAAAGGAGATATTGAAATCACAATGAAGGATCAATAATCTACAAAAACTAAGAAAGGTGAACTTTTTAAAGATAAGATATCTAAGATTTTAATATATAATAATAAAAATCAGAAACTCAGAGCACAGAGAGAAGCAACAGACTTGACTTCACTGAACAGTAAACAAGTAAATAAAATGATACACTGAAAAAATCTACCAGGATTGAAACATAACATTATTAGGTCAAATGAAACTATATATTACATCTAATAATCTGTTCTCTCTTCCTGACTGACTGAGCTGGTTACTCCTGGTTTCCTCTCCTCAGCCTGGAACTTACACCTGTCTTTCTTGGTCTCCAGCTTACAGACAATAGATGGAGGTGAAGGGAGGGGCTTTGTAGATTCCATAATGGCATAAGTCAGTTCCTTATAATAAGTATCTCAGTGCGTGTATATCTCTCTCTTTACGTATATATGCATGTATACATATGTATATATTTGTGTGTGTGTGTGTGTGTGTATATATACATATATATATATAGTGTATGTATGTATATAACCTATTGGTTCTCTTTCTCTAAAAATATCCTGACTAGTAAGATAGATAGATAGAGACAGATATAAATTAGGTCAAATTGGGTTAATTATGCTACTCATCACATCTTTATACCATTAATAAATTTCTGTCTTATTCAATTATCTTGTGAGAAGCTGAAACTGTTAAAACTTCCCATAACTATAGCTAGCTTCATGGTCTACCAAGTATTTTCTCTTTTTCAGGGAGTGGGAAGGATTCTTTAATTAAATCATAATATCTAAAATGAAATTAGACTAAATCACATATATGTAGCCCAATGAGCTTTCCTAGGCTGAACACACCTATGTACCAAGCACTCTGATTGATAAATAGCACTCCAGCTGTACCAAAGCTCTTTTCATGCCAAATTCAAGTCACTTAATTCCTATGGCCTCAAGGGACCCACTCTGACTTCTGTCACCAAAGATGTGTTTTGTCTGTTTTTGAGCCTTCTGTAACTGAAATAATAAAGCATGCAGCATTTACAGCTGGTATATTTTGTTTAACACTGTGTGCAAGTGGTTTGTATAGTTTGCTGTACATAGTTTTAGTTTGTTCACTTTTGTTGCTGTACAGTACTCAGTGTGGAATTTCTACGACAATACATGTGTACATTAATACTGTGCATGGACATTTTGATAGTTTCCAGTCTGGGGCCATTTTGAATAGTGCTGCTGTAAACATGCTCTATCTTTTGATAAACATATGCACATTTCTGATAGCTATATTCCTAGAACGGGAATGGCTGTGTCATAGCAGCATGTGCTTTGCTTTAATCAATACCAAACCCCCCACATGCTTTCATAACAGATAGCTCACTGTTATTTGTGATTTGAGGATCACTTCCTTATAATGTACACTAGTCACCTTAACTGGGAATAAGATAGATAAGTCTTTTGGGAAATGCTGGCATTTATTTATTTCACAGAAAACCTGAGGAAGTTTTATTATAGTATTTTTATCTAATTGCAAATATCAATAGCATAGAAGACAGAATAACTTGGTGGGAACCAGGATGCATTAATCAAGTTGTCAAGGAAGTACCTTTATAAAGACAAATCTCATAGGTTCAAACTAGTCAGTTCATGAATAAGACAACAGAAGTAAAATTTTTCACACACAGTAAGAAAGAAACATACAGATAAGAGAATAAATAAGAAAATATCATATGAACACAAAGAAGAGAAGCAAGACTTTTATCTGCTCCCTTGGACTCTCGATTTCATGTATACTTTTTTTTTTTTTTCCTTCTCAGAGAGAATAACATTCTGTATTTTTGCAGGCATAGATTAACATGAGAATTTTTTAAAATGCTTATTTAAGAAAGTGCTGACATAATCAAAGAAGGGCTTAAGGAATAAGTAAAGATAAATCCATAGTTTTACACAGAACATGACGTTAACATGTAGTTAGTGGCACCATCTAACTTGAAAGTAAATTATTTATCCCTTTAAAAATATATCCCTTGTACAAGGAAGCAACCCAAAGTATTTACATAGCAAACAGAGCAACAGTTAATAATACACAACAATGTGCCAATTTAAACCACCGAATATGTCCCTAATTAGTGTAAAATAATTTCTGGGTCACTATACTCAAAAGCAATCAGTCAGGCAGGGAGTTCAAATGTTTCACAATCTAAGATGATGATTTTGATAAAATGGCCAATACTTTGGCCACTTGATGGAAAGAAGTAACCCACTGGAAAAGACCCTGATGTTGGGAAAGATAGAAGGCAGGAAGAGAAGGGGATGACAGAGGATGAGATAGTTGGATGGCACCACCAACTCAATGGACATGAATTTGAGCAAGTTCTGGGAGTTGGTGATGGACAGGGAAGCCTGGAGTACTTCAGTCCATGGGGTCGCAAACATTTGCACATGACTGAACGACTGAACTGATAAAAATATCAGGTGATAGTGACTACAGCCTTCATTTCAGTTAAGTTCAGTCGCTCAGTTGTGTGTGACTCTTTACGACCCCATGGACTGCAGCACGCCATACCTCCCTGTCCATCACCAACTTCTGGAGTTTACTCAAACTCATACCCATTGAGTCAGTGATGCTATCTAACTATCTCATCCCTTGTCATCCACTTTTCCTCCTTCCTTCAATCTTTCCCAGCATCAGGTTCTTTTCAAATGAGTCAGCTCTACGCATAATGTCTCTGCTTTTTAATATGCTGTCTAGGTTAGCCATAACTTTTCTTCCAAGGAGCAAGCATCTTTTAATTGCATGGCTAGAGTCATCTGCATTGATTTTGGAGCCCCCCAAAATAAAGTCTCTCACTGTTTCCACTGTTTCTCCATCTATTTACCATGAAGTAATGGGACCGGTTGCCATGATCTGTATTTTCTGAATATTGAGCTTTTAGCCAACTTTCCCACTCTCCTCTTTCACATTCATCAAGAGGCTTTTTAATTCTTCTTCACTTTCTGCCATAAGGGTGGTGTCTTTTGCAGTCTTGATTCCAGCTTGTGCTTCCTCCAGCTCAGCATTTCTCATGATGTACTCTGCATATAAGTTAAATAAGCAGGGTGACAATATACAGCCTTGATGTACTCTTTCCTATTTGGAAGCAGTCTGTTGTTCCATGTCCAGTTCTAACTGTTGCTTCCTGACCTGCATACAGATTTCTCTAGAGGCAGGTTAGGTGGTCTGGTATTTCCATCTCTTTCAGAATTTTCCACAGTTTATTGTGATCCACCCAGTCAAAAGCTTTGGCATAGTCAAAAAAGCAGAAATAGATGTATTTCTGGAACTCACTTGGTTTTTCCATGATCCAGCAGATGTTGGCAATTTGATCTCTGGTTACTCTGCCTTTTCTAAAACCAGCTTGAACATCAGGAAGTTCACGGTTCACGTATTGCTAAAGCCTGGCTTGGAGAATTTTGAGCATTACTTTACTAACGCTTGAGATGAGTGCAATTGTTCGGTTATTGAGCATTCTTTGGGATTGCCTTTCTTTGGGATTGGAATGAAAACTGACCTTTTCCAGTGCTGAGTTTTCCAAATTTGCTGGCATATTGAGTGCAGCACTTTTACAGCATCATCTTCCAGGATTTGAAATAGCTCTACTGGAATTCCATCACCTCCACTAGCTTTGTTCATAGTAATACTTCCTAAGATCCACTTGACTTCACATTCCAGGATGTCTGGCTCTAGATGAGTGATCAAACCATTGTGATTATCTGGGTCATGAAGAATTTTTTTGTATAGTTCTTCTGTGCACTCTTGCTACCTCTTCTTAATATCTTCTGCTTCTGTTAGGTCCATACCATTTCTGTGCTTTAATGAGTCCATCTTTGCATGAAATATTCCTTTGGTATCTCTAATTTCTTGAAGCGATCTCTAGTCTTTCTCATTCTATTGTTTTCCTCTATTTCTTTGCACTGATCATTGAGAAAGTCTTTCTTATCTCTCTTTGCTATCCTTTGGAATTCTGCCTTAAAATGTGTATATCTTTCCTTTTCTCCTTTGTTTTTTGCTTCTCTTCTTTTCATAGCTATTTGTAAGGACTCCTCAGACAGCCATTTTGTTTTTTTACATTTCTTTTTCTTGGGGATGGTCTTGATCCTTGTCTTTTGTACAATGTCACAAACGTCCATCCTTAGTTCATCAGGCACTTTGTCTATCAGATCTAGTCCCTTAAATCTATTTCTCACTTCAACTGTATAATCATGAGTGATTTGAGTTAGGTCATATTTGAATTTAGAATTCTTTTTCTTGGGGATGGTCTTGATCCTTGTCTTTTGTACAATGTCACAAACGTCCATCCTTAGTTCATCAGGCACTTTGTCTATCAGATCTAGTCCCTTAAATCTATTTCTCACTTCAACTGTATAATCATGAGTGATTTGAGTTAGGTCATATTTGAATTTAGATCTAGTGGTTTTCCCTACTTTCTTCAATTTATGTCTGAATTTGGCAATAAGGAGTTCATGATCTGAGCCACAGTCAGCTCCTGAGTTAATCCTTAATCTACAATCTAATCTCTAGAGTTTTAAATGCCTTGCCACAAATATTTATACTTTCACAGTTAAGGCAAAGCAAGACAAAATTTATACTCTATTAAACATTTAGATATGGTATGTAAAACTGGAATTAACTTTTATGATGTCATCAGGTTCATGTAATTGTTTTTTCCTGATTTTAAATCCATTTGACTCATCAAAAATTATGTTTAAAAAAAGAAAGGAAAAAATAGTCATTTTGAAAATGCCCTAAAACATTAAAATTCTATATAGGATATCTCAACTATGACAAAGCTGGCAAATAATTTTAATCATCTCTTGTTGACAAAATAAAATTTGCCATCAAGAAACCCACACCCAATTAATCCTGGAAAAGAAGCACACTATATTAGGTGAAGAAATTGGAGCTGTAGGAGAGTTTTCATTTATTTAAGTTTCCCAGGAGAAGTGTGGATAGTTTAAGGACAGCTACTTCAAAGGGTAAGATCAGTCTTATTATTATTTATTTTAAAATTGTCTTGGCCACACAGCATGCAGGATCTTAGTTCCCTGACCAGGGATCAAACCTGTGTCCCATGCAGTGGAAGCATGGAGTCCTCACCAGAGGACGGCCAAGGAATTTCCTGTGTCTATTTTAAAAATGAAATGATAACAATCATAATGTTTCGTTTTACTAAAGATTATTTTGCTCTCTCAAAATCACATCCTTGCTGGTAAAAAGTGAAAGTGAAACTCACTCAGTCGTGTCTGACTCTTTGCAAACCCTGACTTTTGCAAATTCTGACTAATTAATGGTGGTTTCTTAACTCTGAGAAGTTACATACATGTCATCTGTTAACATTTTAATTGGTTTGAAAAAGGAACTGTCCCTGTCCCTGAGAGATGAATGTATATATGTCTATAATTTTGTGCGATAAGGTTTATTAAATGGAACAGAATTTTATAAAGAGATATTTGGGATATGGATTCCACTTATGTATGTTATGATCTTCATCACAATGCCAAGATCATCCAATACAAGTGGAGTCCACATGTTAGACATATGCATAACAGTGAACTTTATATTACCACATAATAGAAGCAAAAGGAACTAGTAAAACTAATTTTAATAACATTTTCTTTAAAACAATATATTAAAATATAATTATGTCATGTAATTAATATAAAATGTTAATAAGTAATTTTACATTTTTATGCTAAACCCTTGAAATGGGGGGTGTGTATTTTATAATTACAGAATATCTCAATTCAAATCAGTTACATTTAAAATACTAAAACATAACTAACAGCTAGTGGCTACCATATTGGACAACACAGTTCTAGATTAAAAGAGAAGATATTAATGTTTTTATTTGCAAGGAAAGATCATTAAAATACTTATTTAAGTAGATAAATTTATGTATTTTCAAACATTGACATATATTATTGGAAATCTATCTTAACTTTCATTTTACTATGATTGATGACTTGAGATAGAGTTATATCCACAGTGGCTTTCATTTCACTTTTCACTGTCTACAGGAAAACTACTATCTTTTAGGCCTTCATCTTCTTTTCTGTTTCTACTCTTTCAAGTTATTTGCCTTTGTTGTCTCCTCCAAAATAACTAAACAAAAAGAGAATAAGAGACCCGAATTTGGGGATTCAATTACTGCATTTCCAATTTTACACCTAATGCCATGGGGAAATTGTTCCTCATTGAAAGAATATTGCAATTCAAACCAGTTACTTACTCCTGCATAATTCCTAAATAAAGTTTATTGATATTCTAAATGTGTTTAAAAGACTGTAACCAGAAACATACTTTTAGAACTCTCTTAAGAACTTGCACAGAAGTTGCCCAAACTTATACCTTCAAACAAGAGGAATGAGTTTGTGGTGCTGCCTGCTCTGATGCATTCTGATTCAACTTAAATTTTTTATAGTTCGACATGTTGGATTGTTTGCAGTACTCTAATCATGATTCTTCCCAAGAAATATCGGTGTATAGCAATTCCCACTCTTATTTATCCACGTCCTATAACAATATTTCAGTTATTTTTATGTCTAAGCTGTGTGGTCATAAATCAACAAGGACTGTTTCCTCGGGCTGCTTTAGGATAGGTTTCTCATGCTCGATTTATTCCAGGGGCATCACAAAGAGTTTTATAGGACTTTGTCTGATGTGGTCTTCCACTCTCTCTCCTCTTCCTTAGCTAGCTGGGCCATGTATACCAGTGGATTATACTTCTCTTCTCAAAATAGCTAAGCTTTCAAAATATTACAAAAAGACAAAACCTCAGGTAGGGTTAAATGCCTTATACTTTAAAGGCCTAATAAGTGTCATTTCAGCTGGGCTATTTAATGTAAACCAAAGCAATGATCTGTTTTGTAGCCCTGTAAACTGTGAACAGAATACTAAAAGTGACAAACATGCTGAAACATCAAAACTTTGGAAAGAAAATACAAACTCTAGGGGTTCATATAATTGAAAAATTAATGATTTTAGGTTACTGATATCTGAATTCATTCTGGGTTTGCCTCCACCTCGCCCAGAATTTTATTGCTGGCTTTTGGAAAATCATAATTTTAGTGTAAAGAAAACAAATATTTATTTTGGCAACAGAAATGTGAGAGCCAAATAAACTAGCTTCCAAGATAGTAATATAAATGCTCTTTTTGGTCCATGCACAACAAACTCAAAATTACATCTAACAAAATTAGTCAACCACCAATTATAGTTTGCTAAGAAACATACCAAAATACAAACTAGAAAAAATTCTAAAACAGACTCCATTAAATATTTAAGTAGTTTAGCTATTTGTGAGTAATATATTTGTCTTTCTTTGTTTTATTCCTTACCTCCAATCTGATAATTTTTCTTACACAAAAATTCTGAAATTTTAATGCATTACTTCTGAATCAACAGCACATATAGTTTTAATAATTAAGTAATCCTAATTGTTAAAAATATTAGAAAGTGGCCTCTTAAAAATGATAGCTGGTAAATTTCAATGGTGAATAGAAAGCAAGCTTATTTTCAACATGGTCACAAAATTATCTATTTCAATAGTCTATTCTGGCAAAGTTTTTCTAATTCTCATAATTTCTATAATTATTCTATAGTAACAATTAATGATACAAGATTATCCCAGGAGTCTAAAGGGAAATAACATTTATATTTATATAAAGAATAGGAGGAAATATCCCCAAGCAATAGAATTACAGCCACAGAAGGTAGCTCCACTCAACCAGCTGTTCTGTGACACAATGCAAGAAAGGATACAAAATAAGCAAATGCGTGTTTGGGGCAAGATGCTTGTGCTACATCACTGACTTGATAGTGGAGTAGGGACATATGGAACTGAAAGCAAAAGGGAATGGAATTTTACTTTAATGAATACAATGAATATACTTACATAAGCCAAAGAGTTTTCAATGTCACAGTTATGACTCATTCTAAAGGAAGACTTGTTTGTGTCTGTGAATGACATTGGTAGAATTCCTCAAGGCCATTTTATTATGTAAAAGATTACTCCTAAGAAAAAACTGGACTCTTTCTAACACAAACGTAAAATATGCTAAAAATTTTACTCTCACTAGGGAATTAAAATATTTTAGTTTTTTTTTTTTTACCATAACTTACAAGGTAAGTAGCGATTTTTCCAGAATGCAACATGCATGATATTTAAGAAGTTACAACATTCCTCTATCTTCATTCATTTTGGTAATGAAGGAGAGAGTGGGATGAATAGAGGAAGCAGTACTGACCTATATACACTATCATGTATAAAACAGATAGCTAGTGGGAAGTTGCTATATAAGACAGGGAATCCAGCCTGATGCTCTGTGATGACCTGGGCAAGTGGGAATGGGAGAGGGGAGAGAGGCCCAAGAGGGAGGGGACTTATGTATACTTATGGCTGATTTGTATCACTGCCATTGTATGGCAGAAACCAATACAACATTGTAAAGAAATTTACCTCCAATTAAAAACTAAATTGAAAAAAAATAGTTGTTTTAATAAAAACTTCATTGCTACACCCCTTTTTTATTTGTAAGGTAAATTAAAAGGTGGCACAGCCCTGGGTTATTTAAGGAATGGGTAGAATATCCCCTAGTCAGGAAGATCCCCACCTCCAGTAGTCTTGCCTAGAAAACCCAATGGACATAAGAGCCCGCTGGGCTACAGTCCATGCAGTTGCAGAGAGTCAGACACGACTCAGTGACTAAACAGCAAAAATGTCATTGAAAATCCACAAGTGAAAATCATCTTCTTTGGAATTCACAAGAAGACAAGGGTGACTTGTGGTTTTAAAACATAAATGATTTTTAGGTTTAATGTGAATGGAAGACATTGGTTTCATTATTACATTATTGCAGTTAGCAAAAATACATTACTCACAGTCTCACAAATCTTAGAATTAATTATGCATATGAATTTTGCATGCAAATTTCTGTTGTAAATCTAGATAAACAGAAATAAACTTCTTCCCTTAAACAAGGCTTTATTGACATTACAGACATTTGTAAAGTTGAAAATTAAAAAATAAACAGTTATAGGTCATGAGCTAGTACACATATTTTATACACAAACTTCAATTTCCAGTTGATTATCCAAGATGATTTATACACATAAGTTGCAAATAGTAAAATGACACATTTTGTCATTTATTGATTTTAATTTTGTTTAAATTGCAAAGGAGAACAGAGATGGAAATGTACCTGCCATTAACTGCCTCAAAATTAATTTTTAAATGAATGACAGCACACTCTCTTTCTTAAGTGGGCTGATTCCAGAAGCAGGGGCAAGTCTGACCAGTCCCAAAGAATGAAAAGCTTATAATGAGATCTTGGGTCAAACAAGCAGCATCTTGAAATACTTAATCTTGTCACTGTGATAAAAAGTGGAGATATTTAAAGCCTTATTATTCAAAGTATGGTCCACGGGCCAGCAGCAAGGGCTCCACCTGGAAGCTCTTTCAAAGTGCAGAATCCTAGGCTCAATCCTAGGCTCTATGAGGTCTACCAAGTAACTGAAGAAATGCTAATAAAAAGGAAAATGGCGGCTTAGTAATAAGAATGGCTGAAATTCCCTTAGATGATGGTGTGATTTTAGAAGGAAATCTCATCAATCACAGGCCCAAGACATGAAAAAAAAAAAAAAGAAAAACTATGAACATGATATGAACACAAGCCGAAGTGAAAAATATGAGAAACAAAATGAGGAAGCTAAAACAGAAACAGATCACAACATATGTTTGGAGAGGCTGGAATGGGTGGAAGTGTTTCATACTATTTACAGATTTAGTAAGATCCAGAACTAAACCCAGCAGAAGCTGTGTGTTCAGTGTCCGGGTGGCTAAGCTCTGAGTTGCTTCATGGATGACAAACATCTAGGGGGCTTCAGAATGAAATGGTGCTTATGCTGTCATAAATGGAGCTCCAAAAGCAAATCAGTAAAATAAAACACATTTGTTAATGTATGTAAATCAATATTTCCTATAATAAATAGAGGCTATGCAAAATTTAACCAATACCTAGAAAGAACTACAGGTCTCCTCCCATACACTGTGGGGTATGGGCAAAACAGTTGAAGGAGATTAAGTGGCACAAACTTCTAGGTATAAAGTTATAAGAATGTAATGTATAGCACAGACAATACAGTCAATATTTTATAACAACTTTGTATGAAGAATTTTCTATAAAAATGTTGATTTACTGTTTTATACATCTGAAACATATGTTAAGTGAAATATATTTCAATCAAATTAATTTAAAAAGAAACTAAATTCTGATATGAATGGAAGGTCAGAAATGAGAAAATATTAAGTTCAGATAATGTATGGCCAATAGAAAACACAGAGTCCAAATCAATATAAAAATACTATTTTTGACTATAGTGATAAAATTCATTTAAAATGTCCAAAATCAAAAAGGATAAAGAAGCAGAAGTTTGCATTAAATGACTCAAAAAGGCAACAATAAATGAATGAGTAAATATATAACAAATACTAACCAAAATTAAATCTGTAAAGGAAATATTGTTAACAGGAAAAATACTCAGATAAAATATGACTGATAGTAATATATCAATGGGGGTAAATAATAATGGGAGTAATATTATGACTTACTATGTAGTAAAAAAAATTTTTCAAAACTAAAGGTAAAAATTAAGATGTTGCATTAACCTCATAATGATGTTTTAAATCTACAAAGCAAAGTTAAGAAAAGAATTATCAAGGAAAAACAAACTCACCCAGAATCTAATAATGATGGTGTAACAAAACAACTATATAATCATTAAAACAATTTTAATTGTAAAAATATAGATTTCAGCAAATCAATTAAGAAACTTGAAAGCATATTTAGAGAAATCCTCTAAACATTACACCTAGTAACCAGTTTTGTCAATCACACATGAATCATTTTACAAAAAATCAATCCTCATTACCATCTTTCTAAATTCCATATATATGTGTCAGTATACTGTATTGGTGTTTTTCTTTCTGCTACTTTTAAGGCCAAAAATTTTTTGATTCCAAATATGATACTGATAGAATTCTCTGATAATAACAAATCCGAGGTAAAAAACCAACTGATGATTTTAACAATATATTTAAAAACTAAGGGAGGTGTATGTTTCCATGAAAATGTACAACATACTTCAAACTATTTTATATATTTGTAATAATTTACTGTTTCAAATCCTAAAAGATGATGCTGTGAAAGTGCTGCACTCAATATGTCAGCAAATTTGGAAAATTTGGTCATCAGTGGCCACAGAACTGGAAAAGGTCAGTTTTCATTATGATCCCAAAGTAAGGCAATGCCAAAGAAATCGAACTATTTTATATATTTGTAATAATTTACTGTTTCAAATCCTAAAAGATGATGCTGTGAAAGTGCTGCACTCAATATGTCAGCAAATTTGGAAAATTTGGTCATCAGTGGCCACAGAACTGGAAAAGGTCAGTTTTCATTATGATCCCAAAGTAAGGCAATGCCAAAGAAATCGCAAACTACTGCACAACTGCACTCATCTCACACACTAGTAAAGTGATGCTCAAAATTCTCCAAGCCAGGCTTCAACAATACGTGAACCTTGAACTTTCAGATGTTCAAGTTGGATTTAGAAAAGGCAGAGGAACCAGAGATCAAATTGCCAACATCCGCTGGATCATGGAAAAAGCAAGAGAATTCCAGAAAAACATCTTTTTCTGCTTTCTTGATTGTGCGGATCACAAAACTGTGGAAAATTCTGAAAGAGGTAGGAATACCAGACCACCTGACCTGCCTCTTGAGAAATCTGTATGTAGGTCAGGAAGCAACAGTCAGAACTGGACATGGAACAAGAGACTGGTTCCAAATAGGAAAAGGAGTATGTCAAGGCTGTATATTGTCACTCTGGTTATTCAACTTATATGCAGAGTACATCATGAGAAACGCTTTGCTGGATGAAGCACAAGCTAGAATCAAGATTGCCTGGAGAAATATCAATAACCTCAGATATGCAGATTGACACCACACTTATGGCAGAAAGCAAATAATTAAAGAGCCTCTTGATGACAGCGAAAGAAGAGAGTGAAAAAATTGGCTTAAAACTCAACATTCAGAAAACGAAGATCATGGCATCTGGTCCCATCACTTCATGGAAAATAGATGGGGAAACAGTGGAAACAGTGAGAGACTTTATTTTGGGGGGCTCCAAAATCAGTGCAGATGGTGACTGCAGCCATGAAATTAAAAGACACTTACTCCTTGGAAGGAAAGTTATGACCAACCTAGACAGCATATTAAAAAGCAGAGACATTACCTTGCCACCAAAGGTCCATCTAGTCAAGCTATGGTTTTTCCAGTAGTCATGTATGGATGTGAGAGTTGGACTATAAAGAAAGCTGAGTGCCGAAGAATTGATGCTTTTGAACTGTGGTGTTGGAGAAGACTCTTGGATCACAAGGAGATCCAACCAGTCCATCCTAAAGGAAATCAGTCCTGAACATTCATTGGCAGGACTGCTACTGGAAGCTAAAATTTCTTTGGCCTGATGAGAAGAACTGACTCATTTGAAAAGACTCTGATTCTGGGAAAGATTGAAGGCAGGAGGAGAAGGGGATGACAGAGGATGAGATTTCTGGATGGCATCACTGACTCAATGGACACGAGTTGGAGTAGACTCCAGGAGCTGTTGATGGACAGGGAAGCCTGGCATGCTGCAGTCCGTTGGGTGTGAAAGAACTGGACATGACTGAGCAATTGAACTGAACTGAACCATTTACAACTAAAAATTCTCAAGCTTAAATATTAATACAAAGCAAAAAATATCTGTAATATGAAGAGAAGATAATGTATTTTTTAGAGCAGAGATGTTTGCAATGGATTTTATTAGCTTTTATACAAGTCAGTCAAATCAGTTAATGCTTTAATTATTTTCATTTTTGAATGATAGTTTTAGTGTAATTGAATTCTTGATCAATAGTTTAAAAAAAATATTTTGAATATGCCCTCTCTGTTCTCTCCTTGCCTTAATACAAAAGGTATTACTCTAATGGGATGCAAATTATTAACAATCTTATTCTGTAGAAAATATCAGTTATAAAATTTTTTGATTAACCTTAAATGAGAACTAAAAAGGGTTGACAAAAGCAGGAACATTTTAGAAAAGGGAGAACAACTCAAAAATCATTCATATTATAATTATAAATTACATGAATGTTAAACATAATGGGAACAATCACTTACCTCTGATCAGATATTGGAGAGGCTGGAAGAAGAACATTATCTTTGTAGTGCTGAAAAAAAAAGAAAGTAACTGTGTTAATTCAGAATTCTGTTATTTTACTGATAATATATTTCAAGAAAGAAGTAAAGATATTTTCAGATAATGGAATGTGTTACCTCAAAGCTTCCTTCACTTTTCATCTAAAACTACCACAGCATTGTTGATCGACTATGCTCGATTACAAAATGATAAGTTTAAAGTTTGGAAAAAAAAAAAAGAAGAGTGGCCTCAAAGGATTAAAGGGAAAATAAAATCCAACCTCACACATACAAAAATGTTGTCTGTTCACAACAGTTAGATGAGAAAACTTCATATTTCACCAGATATTAGCTAAAGCACTTCAAAGAGTTTTGTCTCAGATGTGAAGGCAAACAATTCAAATCAAATAATTTGAATTGAATTTGAATTCAATTCAAATAAAATTTAAATGTCCCACCTAAATCTTAAAAGCAGAACTTAAAAGTATCAAGTTGTTCCCTTGTATTAAGAGCATCCCAGAACAAACTCAAGAATATTTATAGCATGTAGAAATATCCAGTACCCAAAAGGGAAATCCATATTATCTGGCATCCTGTTGAAATTATCAGGTACACAAAGAAGCAGATAATATGGTTTATGATTATAATATAAAAAATAAATAAAAATGGACCCAAGCATGATATAGATTATATAATTAATAAAAAAGACATTAAAACAGTACTATAGCTATATTCTGTTTATAAAAAAGGAAGTGTATGCTTTTTAAACTAGCAGGGAACAACTGAAAAATAAAATTTCTACATTTCATCTACAACATAAAAACTAAAATACTCAGGAATAAATTCACAAAAGCATGCAATATTTCTACACTGAAAATTACAAAGTATTGGTGACAGAAATGAAAAAACATTAACACAATATATCTTATACATGGGAAGAAATCAGTCACCTTACAGATTCAAGAAAATATCTATCACAATTAGTACTGTTATTTTTGCAGAAATTAATAAGCTGTAAAGGATGTCCTTCTGCTAGCTGTAATACATTGCTAATAAAACACTAAAACAGTACAACTACTTTGGAAAATTTCTTCAAAGTCTCCTAAAATATTAAACATATACTTGCCATAATTTCCAGCTATTTCATTTCTATGTATGTATTCAATTAAATGGAAACACTGTCAATACAAAGATATATTCTTGTACAAGTGGCCAATATTGTACCAGTTGTCGCTCTGAAAGTCCTAGGTGCTGAGAAACCCTTTAATCCTGTGCAAAGTTGGATTTTTTTTTTTGTTGTTACCCATCATACAGGTATAAGAGTAAATAAAGTTTGATGAATAGCAATATTTATATATTTTCAAAGTTCCTCTTTCTAAATCATATTGATAAAAAAGCAAAAATAACTTTTCAGTGTGGAAGTCTGGCAGACAAAACATTAATTAAATGATCAAAGTGAATATCATAAATAATAATGCAAATGGAAATTTTATGCTACTTGAAAGAAGCAAAGAAGATCATGCAGCGTGCTTCTGTGACATTCTTGTCAAAAACTGTAGCTTGTATATCTCATCATAGGGAATATCAAGCACATTTATATTTAGAGACATTCTTTAAAATAATTACACTGAAATTTTCAAAAGTTTCAAGCTCCTAAGAGTCAAAAAAGGCTGAGAAACTTGCAGAATGAAGGAAATTAAAGCAGTATGACAACTAAATTCAGTATGTGATTCCAAAGAGAATGTTTTCTCTATGAAGAACGTTATTGAGGTCATTGGTGGGATGAAACAGGCTCTAAAGATTAGACAGCAGTATTGTATCACTGTAAATTTCCTTATTATATCAGTCCTGCTGTGGTTATGTGCGCTTCCCAGGTGGCTCAGTGGTAAAGAATCCGCTTGCCAGTGCAGAAGACGCAGGAGACCAGGGTTCAATCCCTGGGTCAGGAAGATCCCCTGGAGGAGGAAATTGTAATCACTCTAGGATTTCTTGCCTGGAGAAAGCTAAGGACAGAGGAGCCTGGTGGTCCCAAAGAGACAGACACAATTTACCCACTGAGCATGCACTGTGGTTGTGGAGGAGGATGACTTTTCTTACAGAACATATACAGCAAAGTATTCAGGGTAAAACATTAATAACTTACTGTCAGATAGCACAGCAATAGTTTTTCTGTCCTCTGACTCCTTGCTTTCCTAAGTTTGTGATTGTTTAAAATTTTAAGAAAAAAGAGTTAGAATCTCCCAAATGGAAAAAAAGACACCAAATATGAAGCTCTAAATAAACTATATTTTAAGAGAAGATGAATGATCAACAGCTATTTCTGCCTAACATAGAATTCATCCAGCACACAAGATTTGCTGAAAAGAAGTCTGGGACAGCTAGGATTAAAAATTTTAAGAAAAAAGAGTTAGAATCTCCCAAATGGAAAAAAAGACACCAAATATAAAGCTCTAAATAAACTATATTTTAAGAGAAGATGAATGATCAACAGCTATTTCTGCCTAACATAGAATTCATCCAGCACACAAGATTTGCTGAAAAGAAGTCTGGGACAGCTAGGATTTTAAAAAAAAAAAGAGTGATATTTTTACCTTAGGACAATACGAAATGTTAAAGCAACTAAAATTTTGATGGAAAGTTAAAAATTTTTATAAAGCACTTACATTTTCATATTTCAAAGTTGTGAAATACAGTCTTGTAATTTAAAAACTAAATTTACAAAGACTAACCCAATACACTTTTATACTCATTTACAAATTATTAATTAAACTTGTTAACTTTAAATTTCACATATTTGCATGTTAGTAGATAGTATACCTGGCTTTCCTGGTGGCTCAGTAAAGAATCTGCCTGCCAATGCAGGAGAAACAACTTCCATCCCTGGGTTGGGAAGATCCCCTAGAGAAGAAAATGGCAACCCACTCCAGTATTCTTGCCTAGAGAATTCCATGGACAGAGGAGCCTGTTGGGCTATAGTCCATGGGGTCACAAAGAGTTGGACACGACCAATCAACTAAACAACGATAACAACTTATGTCTCAATAGCAGTCCAAAAATTATTCAACAGCAGTCTTGGTACAAATTATCTTCCCTAGGTTATAGGGAAATATTTCAGAAATCAAGAAAAAAAATAAATGAATTCTATGGAGAATCATGTATCTTTCATTCTTCATAAAGACATTTTAAAGGAAGAGTGGGTAGCCTGAGGAGGGAGAGAGACCCCATCTTCATTGGATATGCAAGTGTTCAGGCTCCTCTGACCATAAGATTCTCCAGGCAAGCATACTGGAGTGAGTAGCCATTCCCTTCTCCAGGGGATATTCCCAACCCAGGGACAGAACCCTGGTCTCCTGCATTGCAGGCATATTCTTTCCTGTCTGAGCCACCAGGGGAGCCCCACCTTCATCAGTAAATCCATATTAAAAATTTGATCAATAAAAAGGGCCTTTGCCATTGAAAGTGATTTGCACTTTTATCTACAAGGAGAAGAAAATTTAGGGAAAATAGCAAAGAGAAAAGAAAGTGAGTGAAAGGGAAGAGCCATTCTATTCTGGCTGCAGGAAAATAAATTGTAATGACAGGTTCAAGGACAATTTAAAATCTTCCAGCACAGCTTCCTGGAGACTCTACTATTAATAAGCAGAGACTAAAGTTAAAAAAAAAATGTTTTCAAGCTTGACATCAGAAGTCCACTATGGCTGTCAGGGATTTAATGGTGAGCTGAGGTTCTGACCTCCTCAACAATATAAGAAGGAAAATTCAGAGGGAAAGAAGTTGAAATATGGATTGATAAGGTTGCACTCTGCACTTGGTGATCACAAGTCATTCTACACGAATATATCAATGGTGTATACTCTTGACACATCAGGCACAATTGCAAGAATTTGGAAGAAACTATTTTTTTTTTCACAAAGTTGGATTAAATCTTTAGAATTCATCCTTTTAAAATATGTACCTCAAATATTAATATTTTACTTTGTAGTGAATAAATATAATACATTCATATTTTATTTATCAATGTATTATAAGCTTATTCATTGTACTAGTACTCACTAGAATCCTAAATCAATTACCATTAGGTCACAGAGTCAGACATGAATGAGGGACTGAGCAAATACTGGGAGTATCTGGAAAACTGTTAAGAGGAAACTGTTTCCACAGGGAGAAGGACTTACTGACCAGTCAGGAGAAACAGCATCAGGAGTACTCTAGGAAGGCGAGGAGGAAAGGGTGGAGGAAGAAAGGAAGCCCAAGGAGACTGTCAGAGGAGAGGGTTAGGGCAAAGGTACACAAGTGAAACGGAGAAGGAAATGGTGACCCAGCCCAATATTCTTGCCTGGAGAATCCCATGGACAGAGGAGCCTGGTGGGCTACTGTTCATGGGCTCACAAAGAGTCAGACACAACTGAATGAGTAAGCACATACAAGTGAAAACTTCACCAAAACAACAACAACAACAACTTCCTGTGTCCAATTTTTCATTGTACAAGCTAAATTTTCACAAAAATCTATTACCTTAATCCCACTTTCATTTCAGTTTCCTTTATATCTCTAGCTTCTGTGTGGCTCTGGGCCAGATTATGTGATATATTAAGACAAATAAGAGAACTTACACTATATATCCCATTTTGTGAAAAAAGGGAGTTCCTTTTATTTCCCCAAAATCCTAGAAATTTACTTGTGGAACAGACACATATATTCACAAAAATCTATTACCTTAATCCCACTTTCATTTCAGTTTCCTTTATATCTCTAGCTTCTGTGTGGCTCTGGGCCAGATTATGTGATATATTAAGACAAATAAGAGAACTTACACTATATATCCCATTTTGTGAAAAAAGGGAGTTCCTTTTATTTCCCCAAAATCCTAGAAATTTACTTGTGGAACAGACACATATTTTATATAATTCATAAATGCTCATCTCTTAACATGCTGCTAATATGCTACATAATGGGAAACTATGATTGTCATACAAAAGATTTTCTAATACTTTCAGCTGATTATATCGGAGGGTAACTATACCCAAACACATAATATCCTATGGTCCTAATATTAAAGTCATAACGTGGGAAGCCACATTATGGCTTATCTGAATTTAGATTAGAATAACAAAATGTTTAATATTTTAAAAAGTAAATTAAAAGATATATATATTTGAATTTTGGGAGGACATAAACATTCAACCTATAGAAATCATATTCTCCAAGCCCTTCTTCCTCACTTTTGTGTTTTGAAACTTAATATAGAAGCAAAATGTTTTCTTAAAATATGATATGAAGAAACCCAGAGGAAGGATCATCAAAAATAAAAGTGTATTATGATGAATAGGCCAGAAATTTTGCAAGTTTTTCTTCTTCATTCACTGTCCTAGAGGAGTATAAATCACTTGATCTCCACACCTTGAATTCCATTAAAGAACTTCTCAAATGAATACTCAAAGAGATGGAGCATTTTGGGTTCTTCTACCTTATAAACACCTATAGGAGCTCACGTATTTGGAATAGCTCACCACGTACAGCAAAGCATGAGCTTTCGTCCGTTAACACTAAAGCAGTGAAATATTTAGGAGTCAGGTGGCAAGAGGACAAGATCAGACACATAACATGAAGTTGACATAATCAAATTATTCCCTATTCCTGTCAAGCAGATGTTGGAGTTTAAGAGTTTATGTTGGGAGGAAGAGGCAGAAATGTGGAAAGGCTAATTTGGGATATTATTGGTATTTTAAATTTATGGAATATGAGCCTTAGTTTGGTACAAATTTGACTCCTGAATACCCTGAGCATAATTAAGTATGATATGATGCTACAAGTTCAGTAGTATCTCCTTCCAGTCTTTTTATTTCAATCTCCTAGGACTCGACAGACCACTGAATCAGAAGAAGAATCACATACATGAATATCCTCTACTACATAGACTTGATATATCTAGAAATAGGTTAATAATTACCTGAATAGAATATATTCCAACATCAATAATGCTTTTGTACATGCCAAATTTATCCCCCAAATATTACTCTTTTAATGATTTACCAATAAATATATTTATTTTTTTTTTATTTTTTAAATTTCTTGTCAGAAGTGGAAAGTCCATAAAATGAAGACTCATGTGTAATCAGTTCAGTCGCTCAGTCGTGTCCAGCTCTTTGCGACCCCATGAACCGCAGCACGCCAGGCCTCCCTGTCCATCACCAACACCCGGAGTCCACCCAAACCCATGTCCATTGAGTTGGTGATGCCATCCAACCATCTCATCCTCTGTAGTCCCCTTCTCCTCCTGCCCCCAATCCTTCCCAGTATCAGGGTCTTCTCAAATGAGTCAACTCTTCGCATCAGGTGTCCAAAGTACTGGAGTTTCAGCTTTATCATCAGTCCTTCCAGTGAGCACCCAGGACTGATCTCTTTTAGTATGGACTGGTTGGATCTTCTTGCAGTCCAAGAGACTCTCAAGAGTCTTCTCCAACACCAAGTTCAAAAGCATCAATTCTTCGGCGCTCAGCTTTCTGTATAGCCCAACTCTCACATCCATACAAGACTACTGGAGAAACCATAGCCTTGACTAGATGTACCTTTGTTGGCAAAGTAATGTCTCTGATTTTTAATATGCTGTCTGGGTTGGTCATTACTTTCCTTCTAAGGAGCAGGTATCTTTTAATTTCATGGATGCAGTCACCATCCACAGTGATTTTGGAGCCCAGAAAAATAAAGTAGTCTGATACTGTTTCCACTGTTTCCCCATCTATTTCCCATGAAGTGATGGGATTGGATGCCATGATCTTAGTTTTCTGAATGTTGAACTTTAAGCCAATTTTTTCACTCTTCTCTTTCACTTTCATCAAGAGGCTCTTTAGTTCTTTGCTTCCTGCCATAAGGGTGGTGTCATCTGCATATCATGTATAATAGCTACTATGTATTGAGTGACTGGCAGGTGCCAGGCATTATGCTAAGTGCTTTGTAGGCTTTGTTCCATTTAGTTTCTTCAACATGATAGAGGAACTATCACGGTCTCCATTTTATAGCTGAGTATCTGACGCTTCAATAAATAAAGCAGTGCATCCATGGTCAATAAAGGTAGAGGATGGCTAACCTGGGGTTTGGTAGAAGTTTGGTTGCCTCCAAAGCTCTTTCGCTTTCTATAAACTAGGACAGTATGTATTTTTCATAAGTGAATAACATACTGAAATACCACACCCACAACTTGTTTTTAATATATAAAATTATGAGTCAAGTAAGATTCCAGATTCTTGAAAGAAACCATTCATAATGAAGTAATGATGTATGGGTAATGGAATATTGTCTGCTGCAAGCTGACTAGAGACACATTACTGAACAGCTGAGCACCCATGTTCTTCTCTGTAAAATGAGCACAGCTATGTCAAGTTGAGAATTGCTGAGAAGACAAAATGGAACGGCATATTAAATTCAGTGATATTCACTTTCATCCCTCTTCTCAGCCTGTTTTCTACTTTGTCAACCAGAGATAATAAGCCTTCTATCAAATCACTGTGATGGAGATCCTTAAAGGGAAAAATTTATTAAAATGAAAATGCTTTGAAAAGTACAAAGTGATATTTTAGAGAAATCGTGTTTCTGATCATTAGAACTTTGAGGTTACTGAGTCCTGCCAGAAAGAAATGATGAATTATCACATAATGCACATTGAGCAGTTCCTATTTAAGAGAGTCAGAACTTTTGTTATTTTGGGGAGCAAACTATCCTGACATGTGTTTTCCAACTCTGAATTGCTTATTGGGCTTGGCTTTTACTTTTGATTCTACTGAGTATGTTAGCATTCTAATAGTTATTGTGTACTTTTGAGAGCATCGAAGTAAATTTGAATGACTTTTGGTTGTTTCTCTTCTGCCTTTAAACCACAAGATAACAGAGTGTGTTATTTAGTGTGTAAATCCTAATATAATTTTCTGGCCATTGGTAATATAGCTGAATATGATTATGTGTTGTTGTTTAGACGCTAAGTCATGTCCGACTCTTTGCGACCCTGTGGCTTATAGCCCACCAGGCTCCTCTGTCCACGGGGATTTTCCAGGCAAGAATACTGGAGTGGGTTGCCATACCTCCTTCAGGGGATTTTCCTGTCCCAGGGATCGTACCCATGTCTCCTGCACTGGCAGGCAGATTCTTTACCACTGAGACACTAGGGAAAAGCATGATTTTGTTTTTTGCTGTTGTTATTCAGTCACTAAGTTGGGTCCAATTCTGCAACCCCGTGGACTGCAGCACACCAGGTTTCCCAGTCCTTCACCATCTCTCAGAGTTTTCTCAGACTCATGTCCATCAGTCAGTGATGCCATCCAACTATCTCATCCTCTGTTGCCTCCTTCTCTTGCTGTCAGCCTTTCCCAGCATCAGGGTCTTTTCCAATGCATCAGTTCTTCACGTCAGGTGGCCAAAATATCAGAGCATCACTTCAGAATTAGTTCTTCCAGTGAATAGTCTGAGGTGAATTACTTTAGGATTGACTGGTTTGATCTCCTTGCAGTCAAAGGAACTCTCAAGAGATGCTTACAAAATACACAGAACCAAATATAGGTAGCAATTACATCAAAGAAACCACAGACTATTGTATTTAGTAGATTATGTAAGAAATATACTTTCTAATGAAGAATTATTAGAACCAGCATCAAGACATTTATGAATATAAATCAGCAAATAAAAATATGGTTCTCAAGAAGAAGCAACTTTTAAAGTTACTCTCTGTGGTAAGTATGTTTTGATTGAATAAGAGTAAACAATCTACAACTTGGAAAATACATTTTTACCAAATGTAGCTTGCGTGCTTAAAATTTGATAATATACCTCTAATAAACTAATTCATTAGAGGGACTTTCACGTGTGCAATTTGCTTGAGGTACAACTAAATGGCCCTCTTAAGAACCAAAATGTTTCATTTTGAATAATTCTAGCATTGATAGAAATGTAAAAGAATTCAGATATATGATAATTCTCTTCAGTCAAATTATTTTCCTTAACAATATGAAATACAGCTTGCTTAAGAGCTTAGTGATTTTAAGAAATTAGAAACTGAAGGTTAAATATATATAGTTCTCTATGCTCTAATCTGGATTATTTCATAGTCTTCAATTTGTTTTTAAAGATTGTTGTTTAGCTGCTCAGTCAGTTGCCATTTCCTTCTCCAGGGGATCTTCCAATATAGGGACAGAACCCTCATCTCCTGCATTGCAGGCAGATCCTTTACCACAGAGCCACAAGGGAAGCCCATATCAAAAAGTTTTTCAAATTATAATGTGACCGTTTTGTTATGTATTTTTAATTATTTATTAGTAGGAAATAATACAGGGAGTAATACATGTTGCAAAGCTTCAGTAAGCTATCACAGCCAGAAAATTAACATTGATACAAACCACCAACCATGTATGCATTTCATCCTTTTAAAAGTGTATGTCACCCATAGTAAATGTGTATGTCTACAACTCTGTAATTCTATCATTTCTAGAATGTTATATCAATTTAATCATAGCTATGTTCTGCATTTTGAGACTGGCTTTTTTTCACTCAGCAAAATTCTCTTGAGATTCAACCAGGTTTTGCGCTGTTTTAGTATTCCATTCTGTGATTGCTTAATCAGTCACCTGTCCAAGGACATCTAGGTTGCTTTCATTTGGGGGGTGTTATAACTAAAGCTACTATGAGCATTTGTTTACAGGTTTTATTGTAGACTTTGGTTTTCATTTCTCTGGGATAAATGTCCAAGGTTAAAGTTACATGGTTGCATGGTAATTGTACGTTTAATTTTTAAAGAAACTATTACAGTCATCCAGAATGGCTTATACTATTTCACAGTCTCAGCAGTAATGCAGAAGTTTCTCTATATTTTCCCTAGTATTTGGTATGATTATTCTCTATTTTAGCCATCTGATAGATATGTAGTGATATCTTTTTTGGTTTTAATTTACTTCTCCCTAATGGTTAATGCTGTTGATATACACATCTACCATCTGTAAATCGTTTTCAGTTAAATGCCTGTTCATGTATTTTGCTGATTTCCTAATTGAATTTATTCACAGTATTTTCTATTATTGAGTTTGGGGAACTCTTGCTATATTCTAAATGCAAATCCTTTGTCAGAATTGTGATTTGCAAACATTTTCTCCCAGTCTGTAGATTGTCAATCCATTTTCTTAATAGAATTTTTCACAGAATAAAAAATTTCAATTTTAAAATGAAACAATTCAATTTTTCATTTGCACTTTGGGTCAAGTCTGATAATTTTTTGCCCAGCCCTAATATTTTTCCATTCTACTTTTTGTAAAAGCTTTGTATTATTTTTTGTTTGTTTTACTCATAAGTCCATGATCAGTTTTGAGTGAATTTTAATATAAAGCATGAGATTTAGCCAGAGATTTTTTTTTCTTTTTTTGGTATTCAGTTCAGTTCAGTTCAGTTGCTCAGTTGTGTCTGACTCTTTGCAACCCCATGGACTGCAGCACGCCAGGCCTCCCTGTCCATCACCAACTCCCAGAGCTTACTCAAATTCATGTCCATTGAGTCAATGATTCCATCCAACCATCTCATCCTCTGTTGTCCCCTTCTCTTCCCCGCTGGAATCTTTCCAAGCATCAGGGTCTTTTAAATGAGTCATTTCTTTGCATCAGGTGACCAAAGTATTGGAGTTTCAGCTTCAACATCAGTCCTTCCAATGAATATTCCATGACCAATTTTGAGTGAATTTTAATATAAAGCATGAGGTTTAGCTAGATTTTTTTTTCCTTTTTTTTTTTTTTTGGTATACAGACGGCCAATTTTTCCAACATTCTTTGTTGAAAGTGTTATTATTTGTTATTGAATTGCTTTTTCATCTTTATCAAAGTTCATTATTGCATATCTGCATGGAATTATTTCTAGATTTTCTATCTTGTTTCATAGATCTATTCTATTGGCTAATTTGTCCCTTTTCAAGTACCAAAATCCCTTGAATACTATAATTATGTAGAATTCCTTAAAATGGGCAGAATTATTAATCTCACTTTATTTTCTTATTCCAGATAGTATCTATACTAAAGTCTTAATCTTTTCCATGTAATTTTCAGAATATGCTTAATATGTCTATAAGAACTTGCTGAGATTTCAAAAGGGATTGCCTTAAATTTATAGATAAATTTGGAGAGAACACAGTTTACTGTGTTGAGTCTTTCAATCCATGAACATAATATTTCACTCCATTTACTTAAGCATTCTTTGATTTCTGCCATCGAGGTTTTCTAATCTTCAGAGATTCTATACATGCTTTTTGAAATTTATACCCAAGTACTTCAATTTTCATTGAATCAATGATAAAAGATATTGTGTTCTTAATTCTGGTATCAACATATTCATTGTTAGTATGAAGAAATGAGATTAATTTTCTTTGTGTTAATCTTGTATTCTAAAACCCCACTGAATTGACTTATTACAATAATTCTTTTTTACAGTATTTAGGGTTTTCTCTTAATTTCACTTGTCCCTTGGAAGAAAAGCTATGACAAATCTAGACACCGTATTAAAAAGTAGAGAAATCACTTTGCTGACAAAAGTGCATCTAAACAAAGCTATGGTTTTTCCAGTAGTCATGTATGGATGTGAGAGTTGGACCATAAAGAAGGCTGAATTGAACTGGAATTGAATTGAAAGTTTCTCAGTCATTTCTGACTCTTTGCAACCCCAAGTTCATGGAATTCTCCAGGCCAGAATACTGGGGTGGGTAGCTTTTCCTTTCTCCAGGGGATCTTCCCAACTCAGGGATCAAATCCAGGTCTTCCCTGTTAGCTCAACTGGTAAAGAATCTGCCTGCAATGCAGGAGACCCCAGTTGAATTCCTGGGTTGGAAAGATCCCCTTAAGAAGGGTTAGGCCACCACTCCAGTATTCCTGGGCTTCCCTGGTGACTCAGACATAAAGAATCTTCCTGCAAAGAAGACTGAATGCCAAAGAATTGATGTTCTCAAACTGTGGTGCTGGGAAAGACTATTGAGCGTCTCTTGAACAGCAAGGAGTTCACACCCGCCAAGCCTAAGGGAAATCAACCCTGAACAGTCACTGGAAGGACTGACTGAATCTCCAATAAATTTGGCCATCTGATGTGAAGAGCCGACTTATTGGAAAAAATCCTGATTCTGGGAAAGATTGAGGACAGAAGGAGAAGGGGGTGACAGAGAATGAGATGGCTGGATAGCATCACTGACTCAATGCACATGAGTCTGAGTAAACTCCAGGAGATAGTGAAGGACAGGGAGGCCTGGTCCGCTGCAGCCCATGGGGTCGCAGAGTCAGAAATGACTTAGAGGTTAAATGGCAGGGTTCTACGGAGCTGTCACATCCTCTGTAAATAAGAACAGCTTTATTTCTCTCTTTGCAATTTGTATGTCCTTTTTGCTTTTTCTTGCCTAGCCTTTTTGTGCTGGCTAGAATTTCTAGCATATGCTGAATAAGCACAGTGAGGGCAGACATTCTCATCTTGTTCCCAATCCAGGAGGGAAAGTATCCATTCAGTCTTTGAAAATAAAGTATGATGTTGCTGCAGGCTTCTGTATGTGTAATTTTTCCAGTTTAGAAAGTCCCCCTGTATTTGAGCTCAGAGTTTTTAGTCATGAATGGAGGTTGGTTCAGGTCACAGACTTATTCAGCATCTACTAATGATCAAATAATTGTTCTTATATAGCCTATTGATACTGTGGGTTGTAATGATTGATTTTCAAATGCTGAGCTAGACTGGCATAACTGTAATAAATCCCACTTGTCATGGCATATAATTCTTTTCACAAATTGTTGGATTTCATTAATATTTTGTTGATTTTTACATCTATGTTCATGGTTTTTAAATGCTTTTAATTTTCTTTTCTCATGATTTCTTTATCTCATTTTGGAGTTTCAGTGATACTTGCCTCATAGAATGAGTTACAGTCCCTGCTGGAAGAGAAAACAGAACACTGGCATGATTTCTCCTTCAAATGTTTGGTAAAATCTACTAGTGAAACTACCAGGCTTAGTAGTTTATTTTTTGTAGGCTAATTTTTATTATCTTTCATTGCATGAATTTTGGTAGCTTGTATCTTTCAAGAAATTGCCTATTTCATCTAAATTACCAAATTTCTGGGCATAGACTTGCTCATTTTATCATTTTAATGTCCATGGGCTCAGCAGTGGTGCTCTCTCTTTCATTTTTTATATTATCCACATTCTAGATGATAGATGTAGATATAGGTATCTGTTGGTTAGTCCTGCAAAAGGTTCATTAATTTTATTTATCATTTCAAAGAAGTAAATCAGTTTTATTTTCTCGACTGCTTTCAATTCTATAAATTTGTGACTTTACTATTCCTTCCACTCAGTTTGGATTTATTTTGTTTTTCTTTTTCTGTTTTCTTAAGGTAGGAACATAAATTACTGACTTCAGATATTTCTTCTTTTCTATTGCAAGCACATAGCCCTGTAAACGTTCCTCTCAATACTGTGTCAGTTGCATCCCAAATATTTTTATGTATTTTCAATTTCTTTCAGTACCATAATTTTTTATTTTAAAAAGTACATACATCAACACAATAGAAAACTATGTATCAGGTAATATTGCTACTAAATATAAAGAAATTCTCCTCTCTTCCCTTTTCAAAAATAGTTAATGTTAGGGCAGCCTGTGGACTTTTTTCCAATCATGCAGAAATTGTTTTGTAAACAGTGAAAGTCGTTCAATTATGTCCTACTCTTTGCCACCCACGGACTGTGGCCCTACAGGCTACTCTGTCAATGAAATTCTACAGGCAAAAATACTGGAGTGGGTAGCCATTCCCTTCTCCAGGGGATCTTCCCAAACTCAGGGATCGAACTTTGGTCTCCTGCATTGCAAGCGGATTCTTTACTGTCTGAGTTATCAGGGAAGTTCCCGTATATATTATAGAATACACATATAATGTATGTATTGTGTAGAATACACATATAATGTATGTATTATGTAGAATACACATATAATGTATGTATTATGTAGAATACACATATAATGTATGTATTANGAAACCACAGACTATTGTATTTAGTAGATTATGTAAGAAATATACTTTCTAATGAAGAATTATTAGAACCAGCATCAAGACATTTATGAATATAAATCAGCAGATAAAAATATGGTTCTCAAGAAGAAGCAACTTTTAAAGTTACTCTCTGTGGTAAGTTTGTTTTGATTGAATAAGAGTAAACAATCTACAACTTGGAAAATACATTTTTACCAAATGTAGCTTACGTGCTTAAAATTTGATAATATACCTATAATAAACTAATTCATTAGAGGGACTTTCACGTGTGCAATTTGCTTGAGGTACAACTAAATGGCCCTCTTAAGAACCAAAATGTCTCATTTTGAACAATTCTAGCATTGATAGAAATGTAAAAGAATTCAGATATATGATAATTCTCTTCAGTCAAATTATTTTCCTTAACAATATGAAATACAGCTTGCTTAAGAGCTTAGTGATTTTAAGAAATTAGAAACTGAAGGTTAAATATATATAGTTCTCTATGCTCTAATCTGGATTATTTCATAGTCTTCAATTTGTTTTTAAAGATTGTTGTTTAGCTGCTCAGTCAGTTGCCATTTCCTTCTCCAGGGGATCTTCCAATATAGGGACAGAACCCTCATCTCCTGCATTGCAGGCAGATCCTTTACCACAGAGCCACAAGGGAAGCCCATATCAAAAAGTTTTTCAAATTATAATGTGACCGTTTTGTTATGTATTTTTAATTATTTATTAGTAGGAAATAATACAGGGAGTAATACATGTTGCAAAGCTTCAGTAAGCTATCACAGCCAGAAAATTAACATTGATACAAACCACCAACCATGTATGCATTTCATCCTTTTAAAAGTGTATGTCACCCATAGTAAATGTGTATGTCTACAACTCTGTAATTCTATCATTTCTAGAATGTTATATCAATTTAATCATAGCTATGTTCTGCATTTTGAGACTGGCTTTTTTTCACTCAGCAAAATTCTCTTGAGATTCAACCAGGTTTTGCACTGTTTTAGTATTCCATTCTGTGATTGCTTAATCAGTCACCTGTCCAAGGACATCTAGGTTGCTTTCATTTGGGGGGTGTTATAACTAAAGCTACTATGAGCATTTGTTTACAGGTTTTATTGTAGACTTTGGTTTTCATTTCTCTGGGATAAATGTCCAAGGTTAAAGTTACATGGTTGCATGGTAATTGTACGTTTAATTTTTAAAGAAACTATTACAGTCATCCAGAATGGCTTATACTATTTCACAGTCTCAGCAGTAATGCAGAAGTTTCTCTATATTTTCCCTAGTATTTGGTATGATTATTCTCTATTTTAGCCATCTGATAGATATGTAGTGATATCTTTTTTGGTTTTAATTTACTTCTCCCTAATGGTTAATGCTGTTGATATACACATCTACCATCTGTAAATCGTTTTCAGTTAAATGCCTGTTCATGTATTTTGCTGATTTCCTAATTGAATTTATTCACAGTATTTTCTATTATTGAGTTTGGGGAACTCTTGCTATATTCTAAATGCAAATCCTTTGTCAGAATTGTGATTTGCAAACATTTTCTCCCAGTCTGTAGATTGTCAATCCATTTTCTTAATAGAATTTTTCACAGAATAAAAAATTTCAATTTTAAAATGAAACAATTCAATTTTTCATTTGCACTTTGGGTCAAGTCTGATAATTTTTTGCCCAGCCCTAATATTTTTCCATTCTACTTTTTGTAAAAGCTTTGTATTATTTTTTGTTTGTTTTACTCATAAGTCCATGATCAGTTTTGAGTGAATTTTAATATAAAGCATGAGATTTAGCCAGAGATTTTTTTTTCTTTTTTTGGTATTCAGTTCAGTTCAGTTCAGTTGCTCAGTTGTGTCTGACTCTTTGCAACCCCATGGACTGCAGCACGCCAGGCCTCCCTGTCCATCACCAACTCCCAGAGCTTACTCAAATTCATGTCCATTGAGTCAATGATTCCATCCAACCATCTCATCCTCTGTTGTCCCCTTCTCTTCCCCGCTGGAATCTTTCCAAGCATCAGGGTCTTTTAAATGAGTCATTTCTTTGCATCAGGTGACCAAAGTATTGGAGTTTCAGCTTCAACATCAGTCCTTCCAATGAATATTCCATGACCAATTTTGAGTGAATTTTAATATAAAGCATGAGGTTTAGCTAGATTTTTTTTTCCTTTTTTTTTTTTTTTGGTATACAGACGGCCAATTTTTCCAACATTCTTTGTTGAAAGTGTTATTATTTGTTATTGAATTGCTTTTTCATCTTTATCAAAGTTCATTATTGCATATCTGCATGGAATTATTTCTAGATTTTCTATCTTGTTTCATAGATCTATTCTATTGGCTAATTTGTCCCTTTTCAAGTACCAAAATCCCTTGAATACTATAATTATGTAGAATTCCTTAAAATGGGCAGAATTATTAATCTCACTTTATTTTCTTATTCCAGATAGTATCTATACTAAAGTCTTAATCTTTTCCATGTAATTTTCAGAATATGCTTAATATGTCTATAAGAACTTGCTGAGATTTCAAAAGGGATTGCCTTAAATTTATAGATAAATTTGGAGAGAACACAGTTTACTGTGTTGAGTCTTTCAATCCATGAACATAATATTTCACTCCATTTACTTAAGCATTCTTTGATTTCTGCCATCGAGGTTTTCTAATCTTCAGAGATTCTATACATGCTTTTTGAAATTTATACCCAAGTACTTCAATTTTCATTGAATCAATGATAAAAGATATTGTGTTCTTAATTCTGGTATCAACATATTCATTGTTAGTATGAAGAAATGAGATTAATTTGTGTTAATCTTGTATTCTAAAACCCCACTGAATTGACTTATTACAATAATTCTTTTTTACGGTATTTAGGGTTTTCTCTTAATTTCACTTGTCCCTTGGAAGAAAAGCTATGACAAATCTAGACACCGTATTAAAAAGTAGAGAAATCACTTTGCTGACAAAAGTGCATCTAAACAAAGCTATGGTTTTTCCAGTAGTCATGTATGGATGTGAGAGTTGGACCATAAAGAAGGCTGAATTGAACTGGAATTGAATTGAAAGTTTCTCAGTCATTTCTGACTCTTTGCAACCCCAAGTTCATGGAATTCTCCAGGCCAGAATACTGGGGTGGGTAGCTTTTCCTTTCTCCAGGGGATCTTCCCAACTCAGGGATCAAATCCAGGTCTTCCCTGTTAGCTCAACTGGTAAAGAATCTGCCTGCAATGCAGGAGACCCCAGTTGAATTCCTGGGTTGGAAAGATCCCCTTAAGAAGGGTTAGGCCACCACTCCAGTATTCCTGGGCTTCCCTGGTGACTCAGACATAAAGAATCTTCCTGCAAAGAAGACTGAATGCCAAAGAATTGATGTTCTCAAACTGTGGTGCTGGGAAAGACTATTGAGCGTCTCTTGAACAGCAAGGAGTTCACACCCGCCAAGCCTAAGGGAAATCAACCCTGAACAGTCACTGGAAGGACTGACTGAATCTCCAATAAATTTGGCCATCTGATGTGAAGAGCCGACTTATTGGAAAAAATCCTGATTCTGGGAAAGATTGAGGACAGAAGGAGAAGGGGGTGACAGAGAATGAGATGGCTGGATAGCATCACTGACTCAATGCACATGAGTCTGAGTAAACTCCAGGAGATAGTGAAGGACAGGGAGGCCTGGTCCGCTGCAGCCCATGGGGTCGCAGAGTCAGAAATGACTTAGAGGTTAAATGGCAGGGTTCTACGGAGCTGTCACATCCTCTGTAAATAAGAACAGCTTTATTTCTCTCTTTGCAATTTGTATGTCCTTTTTGCTTTTTCTTGCCTAGCCTTTTTGTGCTGGCTAGAATTTCTAGCATATGCTGAATAAGCACAGTGAGGGCAGACATTCTCATCTTGTTCCCAATCCAGGAGGGAAAGTATCCATTCAGTCTTTGAAAATAAAGTATGATGTTGCTGCAGGCTTCTGTATGTGTAATTTTTCCAGTTTAGAAAGTCCCCCTGTATTTGAGCTCAGAGTTTTTAGTCATGAATGGAGGTTGGTTCAGGTCACAGACTTATTCAGCATCTACTAATGATCAAATAATTGTTCTTATATAGCCTATTGATACTGTGGGTTGTAATGATTGATTTTCAAATGCTGAGCTAGACTGGCATAACTGTAATAAATCCCACTTGTCATGGCATATAATTCTTTTCACAAATTGTTGGATTTCATTAATATTTTGTTGATTTTTACATCTATGTTCATGGTTTTTAAATGCTTTTAATTTTCTTTTCTCATGATTTCTTTATCTCATTTTGGAGTTTCAGTGATACTTGCCTCATAGAATGAGTTACAGTCCCTGCTGGAAGAGAAAACAGAACACTGGCATGATTTCTCCTTCAAATGTTTGGTAAAATCTACTAGTGAAACTACCAGGCTTAGTAGTTTATTTTTTGTAGGCTAATTTTTATTATCTTTCATTGCATGAATTTTGGTAGCTTGTATCTTTCAAGAAATTGCCTATTTCATCTAAATTACCAAATTTCTGGGCATAGACTTGCTCATTTTATCATTTTAATGTCCATGGGCTCAGCAGTGGTGCTCTCTCTTTCATTTTTTATATTATCCACATTCTAGATGATAGATGTAGATATAGGTATCTGTTGGTTAGTCCTGCAAAAGGTTCATTAATTTTATTTATCATTTCAAAGAAGTAAATCAGTTTTATTTTCTCGACTGCTTTCAATTCTATAAATTTGTGACTTTACTATTCCTTCCACTCAGTTTGGATTTATTTTGTTTTTCTTTTTCTGTTTTCTTAAGGTAGGAACATAAATTACTGACTTCAGATATTTCTTCTTTTCTATTGCAAGCACATAGCCCTGTAAACGTTCCTCTCAATACTGTGTCAGTTGCATCCCAAATATTTTTATGTATTTTCAATTTCTTTCAGTACCATAATTTTTTATTTTAAAAAGTACATACATCAACACAATAGAAAACTATGTATCAGGTAATATTGCTACTAAATATAAAGAAATTCTCCTCTCTTCCCTTTTCAAAAATAGTTAATGTTAGGGCAGCCTGTGGACTTTTTTCCAATCATGCAGAAATTGTTTTGTAAACAGTGAAAGTCGTTCAATTATGTCCTACTCTTTGCCACCCACGGACTGTGGCCCTACAGGCTACTCTGTCAATGAAATTCTACAGGCAAAAATACTGGAGTGGGTAGCCATTCCCTTCTCCAGGGGATCTTCCCAAACTCAGGGATCGAACTTTGGTCTCCTGCATTGCAAGCGGATTCTTTACTGTCTGAGTTATCAGGGAAGTTCCCGTATATATTATAGAATACACATATAATGTATGTATTGTGTAGAATACACATATAATGTATGTATTATGTAGAATACACATATAATGTATGTATTATGTAGAATACACATATAATGTATGTATTATGTAGAATACACATATAATGTATGTATTGTATAATACACATATAATATGTGTATTATATATACTACATAATATATGTGTTATATATACACATATACATACATATTATGTACATACATACAACACACATGTATTATATACATATATACATGCATGGAATACATACATGCAATTATTTGTGTATTATATACATTATAATACATATAATGTATGTATTATGTAGAATACACATATAATGTATGTATTATGTAGAATACACATATAATGTATGTATTGTAGAATACACATATAATATGTGTATTATATATACTACATAATATATGTGTTACATATACATATATACATACATATTATGTACATACATACAACACACATGTATTATATACATATATACATGCATGGAATACATACATGCAATTATTTGTGTATTATATACATTATAATATATAGTGTATGTATTATATACATTATAATAGATATGTAATGTATGTATTATATATAATACATACCTAATACTATTTTATATAAAGGAGCGATATAAAGATTTTTCATTTACCACTTACTATATTAATGGTCTTCTTCCAGGTTATGAGAATGAAATATGTTTTTGCAAATTTGAATGGAATATGTCCATTCCACCCGTGGAGTCAGAAACTGGCGAAGTATATAGTGAGTCACAGATTCACTTCCTCATTTTGTGAGCAAATCCAGTAGATTTCAACTCATCAACTGATCCTTACATGCTTCCATTGTTACAGGCAGACATGTGTTGCATTGCAAAACAGAAATACATGACATTCTCACTCCAGAATTGTTTTCCAGAAGAACACACCTGTTCAATTTATTTGAGAAAACCTCAATATACAACAAAGAAGGCAGCGGCACCCCACTCCAGTACTCTTGCCTGGAAAATCCCATGGATGGAGGAGCCTGGTAGGCTTAGTGATTCATGGGGTCACTAAGAGTCAGACACGACTGTGCGACTTCACTTTCACTTTTCACTTTCATGCATTGGAGAAGGAAATGGCAACCCTCTCCAGTGTTCCTGCCTTGAGAATCCCAGGGATGGAGGAGCCTGGTGGGCTGCCGTCTATGGGGTTGCACAGAGTCGGACACGACTGAAGTGACTTAGCGGCAGCAATAGCAATATACAAAATACCACAAGGAAAGTGAAAACCTAGTAAAAATGTTTTATCACAGTGTTTTCTATTAAAAACAGAATTCATAGCATCTTATTTCTATACTCAAAACACTCCCATCACGTCTCACCTCATTAACAGTAAAGACTGATTTCATGCTGTGGGCAAGCGGTCAGATCTGGCATTATTCATCCTTGTATGATGCCTACTATGGTTCATGTCGTTTCTTCTGTTGCAGACACAGAGACCACCTTACCAGTTCTTCCTCAGGACTTTCACACTTGCTGTTCTCTCTGCCAGGAATACTCTTTCCCATTACAGCATCTTGATTTACTTTCTCATTCTTATTGGTCTTATTTTACTACCTTTCCACTTTATTTCTCACTTTATTACATTTTCACTTTCTTACTTAAGTCTTCGTGGTACTGTTTAGCATTTGTTTACTGAATGAATTAACTAACCACTTATTCTAACGGTTAAGAATGGGTTACCCAAGGGATGCTTAGGTTCAAATCTTTATATAGACAGTGTGTAACTGTGTCTTACAGGGAAACTTAGTTAATGCCTCTGTGGTTTAATTTATGCGTGCTTAGTTGCTCAGTTGTGTCTGACTCTGTGACCCCATGGACTATAGCCCACAAGGCTCCTCTGTTTCTGGGACTTCCCAGGCAAAAATACTGGAGCGGGTTGCCATTCCCTTCTCCAGGGGATCTTCCTGACCCAAGGATCAAACCTGAGTCTCCTGTACTGCAGATAAACTCTTCACCCTCTAAGCCACCAGGAGAACCTGGTTTAATTCATTCAACTATACAACCGAGAAAACAGAAGTATTTATCTCATGGAGTTGTTACTCAAATATCATGGAGTTGTTACATATCAAATATATGTAAAATAATTTTCACAGTTCTGTGAACATAAGTACTAAAAACTATTGTTTATTATTATGAAGATATTTGATATTATGTTATACAATGATTAGAAATATCAATAGAAAAATACTCAATTATGTATATTAGCAAACTTGGTGCCCTTGATGGTAAAAATATATTTTATATTACACATTTTTATACTGTTCAGGTAAAAACAATTATGTGTCTATGTGTGTATATGAAGCTTGTATATATCATAGAGATGAATGTATCTTCCCATCTCCTACGTGTCACCTTTTCCTTAGAAACACTTTTGATTATCTTTGTAACTTTCCACCAAAAAAGTAATTATAGATATATTATTTTTCACATCTCTATGGTCCTCTGGTGAGGCTGATTTATGATTCCTTTACTGCCCCAAAGGTCCAACTCTAACATCTAAGAGTTTTATTCCATGGGGCTTTCCTTCTCAACTTCCCAGGCAGCCTGCTTCTCATTTGCTCCACAGCTATGGGGTGGTATTTTTTTATTAAGAATATAGACCTACAGCTATCAAAATCAGCAATATACCCAAGGAAATTTTAAACCTCTCATAGACTCCCTTAGTGTTTTCCCCTCAAGATATCCATGGTATTTCACTTCAATCAGCATGTAAATTCTTTTACTAAATCTCTGTCATGGTTGAAAATCATGTTACTCTCAAAAGGAATGAGAGCAAAATGCCGTTAATATTTCAGAGGATTGTTTTTCATTCTTATCTTAAGAACACTACATAATTATTATCGAAAATTAAGTGGTAACAAAGAAATATTCAGAATGTCATTTTAAAAATATAAACTGTACAGCAATGAACATTTATATATCTTAAAGTTTTTTGGGCTTCCCTGCTGGCTCAGACAGTAAAGAATCCACCCATAATATGAGAGACCTGGGTTCAATCCCTGGGTTGGGAAGATCCCCTGCAGAAGAAAAAGGCAGCCTACTCCAGTATTCTGGCCTGGATTATTCCATGGACACAGGAGCCTGGCAGGCTGCAGTCCATGGAGCTGCAAAGAGTCAGACACAACTGAGAGACATTAACTTTCAAGGGTTTTTATATAATCTTTGCATTCCTCCCCTTCTCCTTTTCTTTCTCATCCTTTTCCTTCTCTCTCTTTCTCTCATTTTACCAAAAGAAAAGAATAATATACCAACATTACTTTAAGTATGCATTATTTTAAAACTGTAAATTTAAATTATTATTTTGTTAGGAGAAACCTGTATTTTTAAAAAATTTTGTGAAAGGCATATTTCTCCCAGTTGCCCACTTCTGTATCAGGTAATATCAGTTTTATGTGGTCTTATTGTAATTTGCAATAATGATGTTGTGAACAGAATTTATCTCCCCTGAAATTCATATGTTGAATTTCTAATCTGCAGCACTTCTCATCATGACTATGTTTGGAGATAAGGTCTTTGAAAAGGGTAACTAAGTTAAAATGAAGCCCTTAGTGCAGGCCTTAGTCCAATATGACTGGCACTCTTTAAAAAGAGACGGGACGCAGACATGAACAGAAGTAAAACCACGTGAAGATACAGGGAGAAGACAGCCATCCACAGGCCAAAAAAAGAGGCCTCAGATAAAACTAGCCTGAAGCCACCAAGATTTTTGTATTTCTAGTCTCCAGAATTGTTAGAAAATAAATTTCTGCTATTTAAGCCACCCAGTCTATGGCATATTTGTGTGTGTGTGTGTGTGTGAGACAGCCCTAGAACACTATCATAGGTATTAATACTTATTGCTTCAATATATATTGAAAATATATTTTCTAGTGTTATTTATAGAGAAGGCAATGGCACCCCACTCCAGTACTCTTGCCTGGAAAATCCCATGGATGGAGGAGCCTGGTAGGCTGCAGTCCATGGGGTCGTTAAGAGTCAGACACGACTGAGCGACTTCACTTTGACTTTTTACTTTCATACACTGGAGAAGGAAATGGCAACCCACTCCAGTGTTCTTGCCTGGAGAATCCCAGGGATGGGGGAGCCCAGTGGGCTGCCGTCTCTGGGTTCACACAGAGTCGGGCACGACTGAAGCAACTTAGCAGCATACGTATATATATATATACATATATATATATATATATACTCCTGTGAAGTATGACATAAAGCCAGACGGTATAAAATCATAATTGTACTGCTTTGTGGATTTTCTCAGAATGAGTAGACATACATAATCACTCCCAGATAGAATAGAACATCATTAGCACAACTAGAACTGGACATGGAAAAACAGACTGGTTCCAAAAAGGAAAAGGAGTACTTCAAGGCTGTATATTGTCACCCTGCTTATTTAACTTATATGCAGAGTACATCATGAGAAACGCTGGGCTGGAAGAAGTACAAGCTGGAATCAAGATTGCCAGGAGAAACATCAATAACCTCAGATATGCTGATGACACCACCCTTATGGCAGAAAGTGAAGAAGAACTCAAGACCCTTTTGATGAAAGCGAAAGCGGAGATTGAAAAAGTTGTCTTAAAGCTCAACATTCAGAAAACGAAGATCATGGCATCCAGTCCCATCACTTCATGGGAAATAGATGGAGAAACAGTGGAAACAGTGTCAGACTTTATTTTTTGGGGCTCCAAAACCACTGCAGATGGTGATTGCAGCCATGAAATTAAAAGCCGCTTACTCCTTGGAAGGAAACTTATGACCAACCTAGACAGTATATTAAAAAGCAGAGACATTACTTTGCCTACAAAGGTTCACCTAGTNTTTTTAATCATAAATGGATGTTGAATTTTGTCAAAGGCTTTCTCTGCATCTATTGAGATAATCATATGGCTTTTATTTTTCAGTTTGTTAATGTGGTGAATTACATTGATTGATTTGCGGATACTGAAGAATCCCTGCATTCCTGGGATAGATCAGTCCTGGGTATTCATTGGAAGGACTGATGTTGAAGCTGAAACTCCAGTACTCTGGCCACCTGATGCGAAGAGCTGACTCATTGGAAAAGACCCTGAGGCTGGGAAAGATTGAGGATAGCAGGAGACAGGGACAACACAGGATGAGATTTTTGGATGGTATCACCAACTCAACGGACATGACTTTGGGTGAAATCTGGGAGTTGGTGATGGACAGGGAGGCCTGGTGTGCTGCGGTTCATGGGGTCACAAAGAGTCAGACACGACTCAGCAACTGAACTGAACTGAACTGAAGCATCCAGAATCCATTCTCATTCTTTCCCTGAACTTTCACAGAGTGAAGTGTTATTCACTCAGTTCTGTTCAATTCTTTGTGACCCCATGGACTGTAGCCCGCCAGGTTCCTCTGTCCATGGACTTCTCTACCATCTAAGTCACCAGGGAGGCCTTTTCTGAACCCTCCTTAAATCCAAATGTAAAGAGTACTTTGTCTCTATTAACTAGTTCTACATGTGTCACAACGCATATGTAAGCTCAGCTTATGTATAATGCCAGCCCATTTTCCTAACACCAGCTGCAATGTAACCATACACGGGAGCTGCATTTTCTCTATGTCCAGGGCCACACTAGGTAATGCCAGTCTTTATTCTAGTCATGTGTCTTTTCCTCATTTTAGTCATTCTTTTTTTGCATAAAGTGATAGAGCTTTAACTTTAATTTTTCTTTGAGAGATTGAACATCTTTTCAAATGCTTTTTAATTTACTGCACTTACTTTTGTATGAGTCCCTTATTCATCAGTTTTATTGTTTACTATCTTTTTCTGACTGTAAGAGTTCTTAATACATTGAAAATATACATAATTTATCTATATATATTGTACATTTTGTCCATATTTCACTTGCCATTAAGGCTTTTAATGTTGTCTTTTAACAAATAGGAATATTTAATGCAGTCCTTTCCATCATAATTTTTTATGGTTAATGTTCTTTATGTCTTCTTTCAGAAATCTTTGGCCTCTCACAAGGTCAAGAAGTTGTTTTCCTGCATTTGGTACCTTCTAGAGACTTTTTGGTGGTTTTGTTTTTAGATCTTTAGCATCTAGAATGTAGAGTTTTTAATTTTATGATCTAGGATTTCTTTTTTCAGGAGGGTATTCAATTCATCCAACATCATTCAATTTTCTTTTGCATTACTGCAATGAAGTTTCACCTTAATCATAAATCAAGGTCACATATTTGTAATTTGTTTTCTGGATTTTCTATAATCTTTCATTAATCTGTCAATGTCTGCACAAAAGTCATTTGGTGTCATATTCTCTCAGTTTTTGACTATCTGAAAATATGTTTACTTTATTCTCATTTTAGAAACACATTTACTGGATTTAAATTTCAGGGTTAGCAGTTATTTTCTTTCAGATCTTCAAAGATATCATTCTATTTTCTTTTGGCTCCCTTTGCTCTTTTAGATAAGTCAGTAGTGAGGTTTGTTGTACCTAATCAGGTTGAAAGTGAAAGTGAAGTCGCTCAGTCGTGTCCGACTCTTTGCGACCCCATGGACTGTAGCCCACAAGGCTCCTCCGTCCATGGGATTCTCCAGGCAAGAATACTGGAATGGGTTNTTCTATTTTCTTTTGGCTCCCTTTGCTCTTTTAGATAAGTCAGTAGTGAGGTTTGTTGTACCTAATCAGGTTGAAAGTGAAAGTGAAGTCGCTCAGTCGTGTCCGACTCTTTGCGACCCCATGGACTGTAGCCCACAAGGCTCCTCCGTCCATGGGATTCTCCAGGCAAGAATACTGGAATGGGTTGCCACATCCTTCTCCAGGGGATCTTCCCAACCCAGGGATCGAACCCTGGTCTCCCACATTGCAGGCAGATTCTTTAACCTCTGAGCCACCAGGGAGGCCCAATCAGGTTGACTTATTATTCATTTAAATGTAAGTGTATCTTTACAACTTGGAAATTTTTAGGAGGGAAAATATTCAATTAAATGTGTATAATTTAACATATATATTAAATATATAAATTAAAATTCACACAAGAGAAAAATTAATCTGTATTATTTATGCAAATTATGATAAACTGTGATACATATTCACTCTAAATATAGAGTACTTAGGTAGGTTTTCTTTGCTTTATGTTATTGGATTTCTTAATTTTTCCTGAATTTGGCTGAATGTCCCATTCCCTCTAAAGCTTTTAGAGCTCTGATTATATTTACATTAAAAATATTCAACTGTCACCTATCAGTCAGTTCAGTTCAGTCACTCAGTTGTGTCCAGCTCTTTGTGGCCCCATAGCCCGCAGCACATCAGGCCTCCCTGTCCATTACCAACTCTTAGAGTCCACCAAAACTCATGTCCATTGAGTCGGTGATGCCACCCAGCCATCTCATCCTCTGTCGTCCCCTTCTCCTCCTGCACTCACTCTTTCCCTTGAGTCAGCTCTTTGCATCAGATGGCCAAAGTATTGGAGTTTCAGCCTCAACAGCTGTCCTTCCAATGAATACTCAGGACTGATCTCCTTTAGGATGGACTGGTTGGATTTCTTTGCAGTCCAAGGGACTCTCAAGGGACTTTCAACACCACAGTTCAAAAGCATCAGTTCTTCGGCATTCAGCTTTATTTATAATCCAACTCTCACTCTCGCATCCATACATGACCACTGGAAAAATCATAGCCTTGACTAGACAGACCTTTGTTGGTAAAGTAACGTCTCTGCTTTTGAATATGCTATCTAGGTTGGTCATAACATTCCTTCCAAGGAGTAAGCGTCTTTTAATTTCATGGCTGCAATCACCATCTGCAGTGATTTTGGAGCCGAAAAAAATAAAGTCTGACACTGTTTCCACTGTTTCCCCATCTACTTCCCATGAAGTGATGGGACATGATCTTCGTTTTCTGAATGTTGAGCTTTAAGCCAACTTTTTCGCTCTCCTCCTTCACTTTCATCAAGAGGCTCTTTAGCTCCTCTTCACTTTCTGCCATAAGGGTGGTGTCATCTGCATATCTGAGATTATTGATATTTCTACCGGCAATCGTGATTCCAGCTTGTACTTCTTCCAGCCCAGCATTTCTCATGATGTACTCTACATATAAGTTAAATAAGCAGGGTGACAATATACAGCCTTGACGTACTCCTTTTCCTTTTTGGAACCTATAGTTGTTGAAAATAGAACAACTGAACAATAGCTCTGTATAACTCTCTATGCTCCAGATTAGGTATTTTCTATTGCGTATTATCCAGTTTACCATTCACCTCCTTAGCTCTGTCCTTTTTAGTGTTAAACTCATCTATTGAGCTCTTAATTTAATTGCAATAGTTTCATTGTCCAGCTCTGTAATTGCCACTGTATGTGTGTGTGTATATATA
>SJYX01001693.1:97106-111732 GCA_006410675.1 Oreotragus oreotragus
ATTCTATATGCAAGCTGATGTTTCATTAAAAAACAAATAATTTGTTTGCAAAATTTTTAAATTTCTAGGTAATCTTATGTAATCTGGAAATAAATGATTTCAGTTCATGACTGTCAATAAATTTTGATGCAGACTACCTTAAATTCAATCAGAAACTGAATCAAAGCTGTATGTTCAGGCCTTTTTTTTTTTTTAGATTTGTTTTTAATTCTTAGAAAGATCCTTTCAGTTGTATCAAAGACATAAGACTACCACAGTCAAAGCTTTACTCACGCTTTTTTATCCTGTAGCCCTGCGGCATGTATAAATGTGCAAAACACCTGAAGGAGAGAAGCAGCGAAGTGTATGAAGCTTACTTCTCGGAACTTCCTTAGTGGTCCAGTGGTTAAGACTTTGTCTTCCAATGCAGAGGAGTGTGGGTTCCATCCCTGGTCAGGGAGTTAAGATCCCACAACACTTAAGGCCAAAAAATAAAAACATAAAACAAGGAATATTGTAACAAAATTCAATAAAGACTTAGGGAAAAAGTAACTTAAAAAAAAAAAAAAGAGAGAGAGAGAAAGCCGATTTCTCTATACTTCACTTATCTTAGGGATTCTGACTCCTTAAGTCATGGCTATCTTGCCATCTTATAACTCTATTAAATCCTTTTCTCCTCCATCCCAGGAGACTACCAAAAGGTTTCTTACTCCTGTTCTCTGTAATTTTCTTCTCAGCAGAGATGTGTGTCATACATTCCTTGTGAACTGGTAAACAGTTCTATAGGAAAAACAGTTTAAAATGTTGGGTTTAGCACAGAGATTGTGTTTTCTTTTTCTTCTTAAAGATTTTTTAATGTGGACCATTTTTTAAGTCTTTATTGAATTTGTTACAATATTGTTTCTGTATGATGCTTTTGGATTTTTGGTCACAAGGCATGTGGGATCTTAGCTCCTCAACCAAGGATCGAACTCACACCTTGCATTGGAATGTGAATTCTTAACTACTGGACCACCTGGGAAGTCCCAGAGCTTGTCTTTTTTTTTTTTTTTAACTTTATTTTTTTACTTTATTTTACTTTACAGTACTGTATTGGTTTTGGCATACATTGACATGAATCCGTCATGGGTGTACATGAACTCCCAAACATGAACCACCCCCTTGTCTTTTTCTAACAATATCTTGACCACCTGGGAAGTCCCAGAGATTGTCTTTTTCTAACAATATCGTGAACACCTGGGAAGTCCCAGAGCGTGTCTTTTTTTTAACAATATCTTGACCACCTGGGATGTCCCAGAGATTGTCTTTTTCTAACAATATCTTGATCACCTGGGATGTCCCAGAGATTGTCTTTTTCTAATATCTTGACCACCTGGGAAGTGCCAGAGCGTGTCTTTTTTTAACAATATCTTGACGACCTGGGATGTCGCAGAGATTGTCTTTTTCTAACAATATCATGACCAATAATATTTTCATTACTTTGGTAACTCTTGGATGCATTTTAAATTGATAAGTTATTATCATGAAACTACTATTCATTGAAAAATAGAAAATAATACATTTATTTCAATTATCCTAAATTTGTGAAGTTTAAGAGAGAATGGTTCAAATGTTAAAAACAGGTGGATTTTATTCTCATAATCTATGAAATTTTCAAAATCAGGTCGGTTTTTTGGATTGCAATTTTTAATTTTTATAGTTATTTTCTTGGATTTGTAATGACTGTTTTCAAGTATTTTTAATCTTATCATCCAAGTTTTCTCAGTCTTTAACTGAATATTTCTGCACTAGAATTCTCTTCTGTGTATGTGCAGATGTACTTGCTTTAGAAGTCTAACCATTGCTGTCCTAATGTAGACAGATTGCTATTTGGATCCAATGTACAGTTTCACTCTATAGCTTTTTATTAGTTCATTTTAGGTTAGTTCTATTTTTTTTCTTGAAATCCACATCTTTCTCTTTGGATTTTTTTTTTTTTTCATTTCTTTTGCTGGATAATTTTACAAAGATAAAGTGTAGTTGCATCAAAATAAATGATCAGAAAATTGATTAAGATCTCTTTTGCCTAAAATTATCTTGAATTGCACTAAGATATAATTGAGAGTTTTACTGAAATATAGGATTCAAGCACCAAGACAGAAATGGTCTCAGAAGTTACAATGTTATAGTCTCTGACAAGCCTGTCCATGAATCTACAATGCTTCTTCTCTTCATCTCTAGATCTTATACTTTTATTTTTTGCCTGATTGATTAATTTTACCAGAAAGCACATGGCTATAGACAGTAGAGATTGCTGTGTTCCATTAATACTCTTTAATACACACACTAACCTATATTTAAAATAAGAAGATTTTTGTCTCTCTTCAGCTTTGTTGCAAATTCCTTTATCATTTACTTAGTTACTTCATTAAAACCATGGTGCTCTGATGAACACCAACTGAGCCTTTATCAGAACACTTATGGATATTATATCACTCTGTAATTTTTTACAGTTACATTAACATAATTGCAGTAAAGATACAAGGTAATTCCCTTCCCAAGATAATATTTTAAAATACGAACAAATGAAATAAAAATACACTATGCCTGTGTAACTCAAGTTTATATATCATACACAGTTGTATTCAGAGAATTTATTTCAGTCTCTAAGATGCTTTGTATTACCTCGGTCAATGTATCTGTAAATATTCTTTTCAATGTTACAAAAATTTTGTTTATTTCCCTAACATTGTCATATTGAGCTTATTTACAATAGTTCAGTTCAGTTCAGTCACTGAGTCGTGTCCAACTCTTTGTGACCCCACGAATTGCAGCACGCCAGGCCTCCCTGTTCATCACCATCCCCCGGAGTTCACTCAGACTCACAAAATAAGTAAAATAGGTAGAGATGTTGACAATTGTGGAATGTTTAGGTAGAGTAAAAAGCATGGCAAAGGCACAGAGGTGACGCTAAACACAGTTAAGTGACAACAAGTGATTTAGTGTTCTTGGGGTTTAGAAGACATGCTTGAGCATGACAAAGGATGCTGGAATCAAAAATAGGATTAATAGAGCAAAGGGAGTTACGTGTAATACTAAGAATATAGCACAGTATGTTGTAAGATTTGGGGGGAATATTTAAGGATTTTAGATGACCTGATTTTCATTTTAGAAAAAAAGTCTTATATTCTGTAATTTTGGAGTGGAGGGAAATTGAACGTAGGGAAATTAGAAGAAAGTCTATAGGTAGGACCCTAGTTTATAAGAGCTGATTTAACAAATTGGTAGTACATATAGATTATAGGGAACAGTTTGAAGAGAGATGTTTTTGATAGAATTAAGTGATTTAGTAGATGGAAAGGAGGAGAGAGAAAGAAGAATGTGAGTTTATTTGGCTGACGAGGTGGAAAAAAATTTTAATGACTATCTGTAATGTGGTGTGAAGTATAGATTGTGGGTGTTTTCAAATGGGAAGAATTATTTCAGTTTTTGACATGTAAGTAGACAAATGGAACTAGAAGTTCCATTGGAATTAGATAATTCCAAGAATTATCTCAGAGATAATTCTTGCTAGAAGATATATAGGATAATCAGCATATGTGAAATAGTAACATATAGCAAAGAAGGTGCTCATTCAAAGAAACTTAACACAGAGAAGTGAAAAAAGAAGCAAACCTAAAATTATATTCTATTTAAATAGTTGTAGAAAAAGAGCAAACAGGAAAATAGACTGAAAAATAAAAATCCAAAAGGTAGAAAAATTAGTATGTTACTACAGCCAAGTAAGAGTTAAGTTATAAGAACAGATTGACATTGCCACAGCAAGCTTGGAGACCAATATGATGGTGTACAAGTGTCTGTTATTTAGTGATTTAATAGTCAACTGATATTTGAATGCCATTTACAAACTAGATAGCTTACTTACTCATAGAGATTCAGTATAAAGAAAGCGGTGTTACACTTGGTGAGTTTATGTTGCAGTGGGAAGGACAGACCAATAATTACTTTATAGCATAAGCTTATCAAATAAAATAGCAAATCAGGACTTAAGAGAGTTTTTCAAAAGGATTATCTCAGTGGAGGGATAAGAGCTATTGCAATAGGCAAATGAATATTGCAATAAGGAGAATGCTTCTGTTAAGGTCTGTAGCATCTTAAAGGTGATATTTTGCCTTAAAGCCTAAAAAGAAGTGTTCTTTTAGAAGAAGGATTAAGGCTAGAAAGAAATGGTGTGGCTAAGTAGAATGGAAAGACCCTCATGCTAGGAAAGATTGAGGGCAGGAGGAGAAAGGGGTGATGGAAGATGAGATGGTTGGATGGCATCATTGACTTAATGGACATGAGTTTGAGCAAACTCTGGGAGATAGTGAAGGACAGGGAAGCCTGGTGTGCTGCAGTCCATAGGGTCACAAAGAGTCTGATATGACTGAGCAACTGAAGAACAAAGTAAGGTGAGGGGAAGTGGCATGATCTGACAGTAGAACAGAAAAAGAGAGCCTGGGATGGTTCAGGGTTTCTGGATTAGGTTTGTATGGGCAGTACCACCATTCACTAAGAGCATGCGAGAAAGCAAGTTAGGGAGGAGGATTCATATTAGGGCAAGTTGAGTTCATAGGCATATCTCATTTTATTGTGCTTTTTGATCACAAATTGGAATTGGTAACAACCCTGCATGGAACAAGTAATAAGGGCCATTTTTTGGGGGTGGCCAGCGTTTACTCACTTCATGTCTCTGTGTTATGTTCTGGTAATTCTCACAATATTTCAAAAACTTTCATAGTTATATTTCATTATTATATATTTATGAGAATATAGGAGTCTGTGGTTCCAAAATCTAAAAATATACAGCACCAAATATCTTAGAGATAATTTCTTTAAAGATAATATAGAAGTCTTTATCCCAGGGAATGTACTGTCTTCCTGTAAAGTATCTAGTTAAGATGCAACAAAATTTTGAACTGCCACAAGGTGTTATAAATCCAACATATATCAGTTTCATCTATGATGATTCACAGAATACTTTTAAGGGTCTTTGGATATCTATTCATGCCCCTACCTTTCAGAGATCAACATAATTATGGACAAAATTTTATACCTGTGATAGTAGATAGAAGAGTCTAGAATGGAAAAGTTATCCTCATTGATCTTGAATTTTGTGTAAAAATTGGAAATTATTTTGTGCTACTAATTCTTGACCTTATGATCTAATAAAAAATAGATTTGAAAAATGTATGTTACTTAAGTACTATGTGTATAAGATACCTGTGAATGTTTTAATAGTTTATACCATCAGACTAGCAAGTTAAAATATCTTTTGGAAATACTTTCATGAAATATGAATATTAAGTAATTTTCTTTATACAGGGATCAACCTATGAAGATGAAATTGATAATATCAAATACATTATTTCAAAAGTTAATGAAATTCTGGCTCATAACTCACCAGTTTTGATTATTCAAAGATGGACACGTGGTTTCTTAGTTAGGAAAAAAGTGAGGTATGTTTTATTTTATTCACTATTTAAATATTAAAAGATAATTTACAAAAGTCATTTCTGTAATAATATGCATTTTTGTATTCCCTATCAATCTGGTAATGTATAAACTATTTAAACTAATTTTGAGAAAAACATCACAGGCTCTATAATACTATAATATTTAGTATAAACATTTGATTACCTTTTTTTCTTTTAAAAAGGCCATATAAATAACTAATCAATAAAGTTTTTATTAATCTTGAGTAATTCTGATAGTGTTATAAATTAAACTTAAAAGCATTAGTAGAAAATGTAAATTAAATTTCTCTATGTAATGGGACATAATAGAAATATAAGCCATGTACAATATAAGAAAAAAGTACAGGCCATGTATATATGAGGATTTTGTATTTTGTTTGGATATGAAGATAGTTTTGCCAAAACATCTGCTACCACCTTAATCTACATTATCCTTTGATTAATACTTTTTCCTGTCACTTTGTTCCATGCATCCCTTTTCAGTAGCAGACATTTTACAAATACAAGAAAAATTTTCCTATAAGACTCAACATTGTACCTGGAAAGGGAAGATAGGATACTGTGTCATCAGTGTATTTGTGTTAGTCATGCAAAATACTAAACACATGAGAAAAGAAATGAGCTTTCTCCTAAAGCTTATTTTCAGATGCTAAATGGTAAAGTTCATAAGATAGAAACAGAACATGGCCCTGAAATACAGGCAGGATTAAATAGATCTGGAGTTGGGAAACAGACATTCCTTGAGAAAGAAAGATTAGGAAGTTTCACTGAAATGATATTCAACATTCCGTGGTAAGCCAGAGACAGTGTTGTCTTGTGTTAGCCTGCATGTCCTACATCATAGATGGCAGTAGCCCTGATAGAGATCAGTGTGGAAGACACAACTGAACATAATACAGTGCCTGCAACTTCTGAAGATGAATTCCATATACTTCTCTAACAAAGGCCAACTGTGGGAGAGACTGGGCTTATGAATGAAGAAAAGGAAAGTGATTTGGAGTAAAAGATGTGAGAAGAATCAGAAAGTTGCTAACACGTACATATTTATTTAAAATATTTTTTCTATCTCATATGTTTCAATTAAATTGTATGTATTTTATGTGAAATAAACATCTAATTAAATGGATTTGTCTTTAATTTATGCCCCTGGGATTGAGTTTTTCTCTTTTAGAATCAAGGTTTCCTTTGATATTCATGTACCATGAGATAACCTTGTACATGGAAACCATCTGAAAATTCAGCAGGCAAGAAAAGGGTCTGAATGAGCTTTGTGGGGAGAAATGTCAGTAGTAAAAATATATCACAGTGCTTCAAGACAGACTGATTTTAATTCTTTTTCTTTTTAAAATGCTGTTCCATTAGGTGTATTACTTACCTACTCTGGGCCTGAGTTTCCTGATACGTTACTAATAAATGGTAGAGAGCAGGGGCTAATAGCAGTACTTAATTTTCTACTTGCTTGTGAGAATTGAGGTCATGAATATAACCCACATAGTATCTGACAAATGTGAATATCCCATTCTTAATAGCTGATTTTTTAAATATCATTATTGTTGTTGTTCTATCTCATATTCTCTGTGCTATTTGTTTGCATGGTAAACAATCTTTCCTTGAATTTCTTGCTCCCTTCCAACTACATCTACTACAGCATTCACAGAGTAATCTTTCAAAATTATAAATCAAATCTTACTCACCAACTTAAAATCCTCTGGTTGCTCCTAATTTGCTTAGGGCAAAGTATTGGGATATTGGCCCCTACAATGTACATCACATACTTGAATTATCAACATTTGGAATACTCAATGGCATAGTCAATAAAGCAGAAATAGATGTTTTTCTGGAACTCTCTTGCTTTTTTGATGATCCAGTGGATGTTGACAATTTGATCTCTGGTTCCTCTGCCTTTCCTAAAACCAGCTTGAACATCTGGAAGTTCACGGTTCACGTATTGCTGAAGCCTGGTTTGGAGAATTTTGAGCATTACTTTACTGCCATGTGAGATGAATGCAATTGTGTGATAGTTTGAGCATTCTTTGTCATTGCCTTTCTTTGGGATTGGAATGAAAACTGACCTTTTCCAGTCATGTGACCACTGCTGAGTTTTCCAAATTTGCTGGCATATTGAGTGTAGCACTTTCACAGCATCATCTTTCAGGATTTGAAATAGCTCAACTGGTATTCCATCACCCCCACTAGCTTTGTTCGTAGTCATGCTTTCTAAGGCCCACTTGACTTCACATTCCAGGATGTCTGGCTCTAGAGGAGTGATCACACCATTGTGATTATCCAGGTCATGAAGATCTTTTTTGTACAGTTCTTCTGTGTATTCTTGCCACCTCTTCTCAATATCTTCTGCTTCTGTTAGGTCCATACCATTTCTGTCCTTTATCGAGCCCATCTTTGCATGAAATGTTCCCTTGGTATCTCTAATTTTCTTGAAGAGATCTCTAGTCTTTCCCATTCTGTTCTTTTCCTCTATTTCTTTGCATTGATCGCTGAAGAAGACTTTCTTACCTCTTCTATTCTGTTAGGTCCATACCATTTCTGTCCTTTATCGAGCCCATGTTTGCATGAAATGTTCCCTTGGTATCTCTAATTTTCTTGAAGAGATCTCTAGTCTTTCCCATTCTTTTCCTCTATTTCTTTGCCTTGTTCGCTGAAGAAGGCTTTCTTAACTCTTCTTGCTATTCTTTGGAACTGTGCATTCAGATGCTTATATTTTTCCTTTTCTCCTTTGCTTTTTGTTTCTCTTCTTTTCACAGCTATTTGTAAGGCCTCCTCAGACAGCCATTTTGGTTTTTTGCATTTCTTTTCCATATGGATGGTCTTGATCCCTGTCTCCTGTACAATGTCACGAACCTCATTCCATAGTTCAAAGTTATAGTTAATAAGCTCACACACACTGTCAGAATATAGATAGATCTCTGTTACTTACTGTCCTGATATGTCTAAAATAGTTAACACTTGTATGAATTAAAAAAAAAAAACACTAAAAATGTACTTTCCTCCCCTGAAAATGAATTTGTAAATTTCTGTTTATTGATAGTCCACTTATTTTGTTTATGCTCAGTCACCCAGTTGTGTCTGATCTTTCGTGACTCTAGCCCACCAGGCTACTCTGTCTGTGGCATTTTTCAAGTAAGAATACTAAAGTGGGTTGCCATTTCCTTCTCCAGGGGGTCTTCCCGACCCAGGGACTGAACCTGCATCTTCTGTGTCTCCTGCATTGCAGGCAGATTCTTTACCTGCTGAGCCATCGGGGAATGCCCACTTATTTTACTTATTATTATTTGTACCTACATAAGACATATCCATTTCCTATGCTGTCATCACAAAATGAGTGGCTTAAAACAAGAGAAAATTTTTGTCTCAGAGTCCTGGAGGCCAGAAGTTCAAAATCAAACTTTCACTCTGTGAAACCTTCCTCTCATCTGCTAACTTCTGGATTTTGCTAGCAATCCTTGAAAACCATTTGTAGATGAATGACTCTAGTCTCTCCCTCTGTATCACAGAGCCATACTTTCTTTTCACATCTCTGTGACTGTCTCATCTCTTCTTATAAGTGCAGAAATCATACTGAATTAAGAGCCCACCCTAAGACAGTGTCCTCTCACCTAATTACAGGGCTTCCTCGAAGCTCAGTCAGTAAAGAATCTGCCTGCAATGCAGGAGACCCTGGTTCGATTCCTGGGTTGTGAAGATCCCCTGGAGAAGGGAAAGGCTAGCCACTCCAGTATTATGGCCTGGAAATATTCATGGACTGTATAGTCCCTGCGGTCACAAAGAGTCAGACATGACTGAGCAACTTTCGCTTTCAACTAATTACACTTGTAATAACCCTGTTTGCAAATAAGGTCACATTCTGAGGCCCCAAGGATTAGGACTTCAAAATAGTTTTAATGGGGGACACAATTCAACTCAAAAGAAGGAGACACTGTAAAATAGTTGAGTATGTTGTTTTAAATATAACAGGGCAAATAATCAATTATGTAAAGCCAAATTACTCAATTGAGGAATCTCAACATCTTGCAGTTTCTCAAATAGCCAATCTAAATTTTAACCCATTTTAGTTGATAATTAATTTTTTAATAGCCAAGGCAATTAAGAATAGCAAATTAAGCAAATTGCTGTTTTAGTGATTAAACAGACTTAAAACCTCCAGTTGAAAGCAGGCAGAGCAAAGGGGGACATTACAAATATCCTGATTATTTGCCTTCTATCCCTTTTTAGTGTGACGTTATTATTATTATGACATTATTACCCATGAAGTACATAAATGAAAAGATACTGAAAATAAGTATTATCTGGTTAAAGAAATTTTAGTAAAAAAGTCTTTGTCATTCATCTGTTTCAAATTTATTTTCTTTATGTTACTTTTTTCTCCTTATTATTTTGTTCAAAAGACCCTCAAATTTTGGCTGGATAAGCACCATGTAAGGACCACGTGAAATCGCTGGGCTCAGCAGTTTCTGATTCAATACATCTAGAATGTGATACAGGTATTTGCATCTTTACTCTTTCCACCTCTATGATTCTAATCCAACTATATCACATATTACACTCTGATAAACACAACTGTTTTGCTACTGAAATTTACACAATATTTTTAAGACCTCATACTCTTTTACATTTTGTACATTTTCTATCAACTTACGATTTTTTCAGTTGATTTTACTTTTTGACGCTAGAATTTTGATCTACCCATGAAACTTTTTTTTTTTAAACAAAACTCCCTAACCAAAAGAAATAAGTATAAATCGATTATGAAATAGGTAGGACTCCTTCAACTATTTGCAGAATTCAACGTCATTTTCCCTGATTACTACCTTCAGGACTACATCAAAATATTCCTTTTCCACATCTGGATGATATCTAAGGGAAATCCTATAGTTTTCCAGGCAGAGCCAGGATTAGAACAATTTATCATGTATTAATAAACCCAGTAATCTGAATCCACACTTCAAGCTTATTTGAAATTTAAAGTTTCTCCCACTTCCCTATATTTAATTCAGACCAGCCAGAGAAATCTGAAAGAAGTCAGGTGCAGTGTTTGGTACTTGACTCCTCTGCTCATAATGCTATTAAAAATCCTCCACCTGTGGTCTGATGAAGGAAGATGAGGTCAGACACAGAGAAGCTGCAATTGTATATCTCACCATGTAGTTATTTTCTGCTATCAGGGTCTCTGCACCCCAATAACTGGCCCTGTCTGAAACAGGCATCTGAAAAGCCTCTAGGTTCACTACCTTCTTTCACCTCTTTGTCCAATTCTAGACATCCAGGATATTTCTACTGCACCTCTAACCTTTCTCTGCTATCTCTAACAGCTTAGCCAGAATCTCACTTTTTTGGCATTTCCAGATAAGATTTAAAACATGGAATCTTTATGCCTTTTAAGTTCAGGAGATCCAGAGCAATAAATTTCAAGAACATTTTCACTCATTCCACTTTTGCAGCAATGCAAGTGGGATTAAAGTGTTTTCCATGTCAGGAATATTCATTTCAGGGGGTAAGATGTCATTTTACACTCCTAGTAGACATCCTCACATTTCAAGGGGGTTGCTCCCTTTAGACACCCCACTTGTCTCTCCCACAGAGGTATAAAAGTGATACATAAGTCAGTTTGGATAAACTTTCTTCAAAGGAATTCTCACTCTCTTTGATTAACCTCCTGTCTTTTAAGGCACAAGTTAAACATCAATGACCATGAAAGTATCACTGGTTTGTTTCGAGACGTCTAATGTAAGAAATGGAGGGTTTCCTGCTATATCAGTAAACAACGATGTCACAGTCATCAGTGATCCCAGCCCTCCAGGGCAACCAGGAAGGAGAACGATACCTGTGATCTGGCAGCCATGAGGTTACAGCCACTCCCTATAGTGAGCACTGAGGGCAAATGCGTGATACTGGCCTCAGATAGCTGAGATGCACATGGAAGGAATGATTTCGGTGAGCACAGACTCTTGCATCTTCCCATATATACAGAAAAGTGCTTAATCCCTTAACCTGAGATATTTGGTTTTCATTCACAAAAATACTTTTGATGTTCAGACTACCTGTCCTTTGTTGCAAACTTCTATATAACCAGACCCCTCCCCTCCCCCTAGGAGCAGTTCTCTCAGGGTCACTTGAGATGCTCTCTCCCAGGCTTGAAGTCCTAAAAAATGCCACTTAATAAAACATAACTCTCAAATTTTAGGTTGTGACTATGTTTTAAGTCAACAATTGCAAATAAACATCTCCCATTTGAACTTTGGGAAATTAGATGCCTATTTTCTCAATTCATCAGCCTCAGGCAGGAATCTCAATCAAATTGCACTGAACTATTTAATAGCCAAGTGCAGAAGATTCCTCTAAACTATATAGTTCTATTAAGAAGGTAAGTATCAACACAGCATGTGGTATAGACTGCCCAAAGTACCCAGATTCTGATCATTTTAGCTGCTTTTCTAGGCTACTGGGATGAGGGTCAGGACCTATGGTGCATGGTTTCTCTCAATCTTATTTAAATTGAATAAAATTAGTTGAGAGCTGGAATGAGTAACTCTAAATCCAGGGGAAACATCCAATGGATTTGGAAGAAAAAAGGAGCCAAATAGTTAAACTGAAAACCAGGAATATGTGAGCCAAGGAGACACAGATCAGGCAAGACAGAAAGACATATGGAATAATTCCAGAGAAACGAGGTGCTGTTTATTTCCTCCCAGGCTGTCTCAAGCACAAAGCTGAAGAATCCTGGCTAAGACACAAGGCCGCTCCACACAGTTTTCAAGATTCTCAGGTGTTTTTGTTTTGAGAAAGTTGGTGTGCCTGTGCTCAGTCATGGCCAACTCAGCGACCCCATGGAGAGTAGCCGACCAGGCTCTTGTGTCCATGGGATTCTCCAGGCAAGAATACTGGAGTGGGTTGCCCTCCTCCAGGGGCTCTTCCCCACCCAGGGATTGAACCTGCGTCTCTCATGTCTTCTGCACTGGCAGGCAGGTTCTTTACCACTAGCGCCATGTTGGAAGCCCACTGAGAAAGTTTATGTATGCTTAATTATTTATTTGCCAAAGTGCTTTCAAATAAAAACTAAATTTTTTTATTTCCACTGTAATTGAACCTTTTAAGATGTTATCATCTGTCTAAATACAGATGATATTTCCAAGGCATACACAATGGAAATAGCACTTATATAACTATATTCCTTTAATGTACATCTATTTTGAGGACATGGTATTAACTGCAGATTTTCCATTTCTGATATACTGTTTTAAAGTGGTTTACAATTTTATTTTACATTTTGAAGAGGAAAAACTAAGAAATTTATAAGATTTTCATTTGTTATTAAGCTACTCTTCGATTTGGCAAATTAAAAAAATCATTACAATTTCTCTCTCTTGTTCAAAATTATTTTAATCTCATGAATTTCAGGCTATTTAAAAATTTGAAAGTGTATCCGACTGAGTTTAATTAACACGTTCTCTTCTAAGTCAAGCTCTCTCACTCTCTGTTGGAAACCAACTTTTTCATTAGTGATTCTAATAATCTTTTCTAATTGTGAATCTCTCTCTGTGTATTTCTTTCCATGTATCTCTTATCAATCTATGTTTACTTTCTTTTTAAGTAAATTTCTTTTTTTAAAAAAATTTTATTTATTTATTTTTTTAGAGCTTCCATTTTACTTTATTTTACTTTACAGTACTCTATTGGTTTTGGCATACATTGACATGAATCTGCCACGGGTGTACACGAACTTCAAACATGAATCCCCCTCCCACCTCCCACCCTACATCATCCCTCCGGATCATCCCCCAATCTCTTTAACAAGTGGTGCTGGGAAAACTGGTCAACCACTTGTAAAAGAATGAAACTAGATCACTTCCTAACACCACACACAAAAATAAACTCAAAATGGATTAAAGATCTAAATGTAAGACCAGAAACTATAAAACTCCTAGAGGAGAACATAGGCAAAACACTCTCCGACATAAATCACAGCAGGATCCTCTATGATCCACCTCCCAGAAAAAAATAAATAAATACATAAAAATGCAAAAAAAAAAAGCAAATATGTTTACTTTCTATGTAATTTGTCCATATATATTTTCTTGAATTCCATTTCTGCTCCAATTTATTTTAATATCATACTCAACATGATCTTATATTTGCCTGTAGTTGATACAGGAACAGTCCAAATGATATTCTGAATATTCAGAGAGGGTTTTTTCTTTAATATTTCTTAAGACTTTAAGCATAAACATCAGATGAATCTTGCAGTTGATACATGAGGTATCATTATTGATGGAGGAAAGAAGAATTCTGGACTGTGAGGCTTTGAGATGCTTTGGGTAGGAAAAAAAAAATTCCAGCCACCAAGCAGGAAATTAAATGGGATTGTTAACCTTTATTAGGGACTCATAAACCTATTAGTAATCACCTATACCTCTTTCAAAAAATATTAATTATTGAAAAAAGACCAGAATTCTAGATTTATAAGGCCTCCAGTTCAGTTCAGTCGCTCAGTCATGTCTGACTCTTTGCGACCCCATGAATCGCAACATGCCAGGCCTCCCTGTTCATCACCATCTCCCGGAGTTCACTCAGACTCACGTCCATCGAGTCCGTGATGCCATCCAGCCATCTCATTCTCGGTCATCCCCTTCTCCTCCTGCCCTGAATCCCTCCCAGCATCAGAATCTTTTCCAATGAGTCAACTCTTCTCATGAGGTGGCCAAAGTACTGGAGTTTCAGCTTTAGCATCATTCCTTCCAAAGAAATCTCAGGGTTGATCTCCTTCAGAATGGACTGGTTGGATCTCCTTGCAGTCCAAGGGACTGTCAAGAGTCTCCTCCAACACCACAGTTCAAAAGCATCAATTCTTCAGTGCTCAGCCTTCTTCACAGTTCAACTCTAACATCCATACATGACCACAGGAAAAACCATAGCCTTGACTAGATGGACCTTAGTCAGCAAAGTAATGTCTCTGCTTTTGAATATACTATCTAGGTTGGTCATAACCTTTCTTCCAAGGAATAAGCGTATTTTAATTTCATGGCTGCAGTCAGCATCTGCAGTGATTTTGGAGCCCAAAAAAATAAAGTCTGACACTGTTTCCACTGTTTCCCCATCTATTTCCCATGAAGTGATGGGACCGGATGCCATGATCTTCG
>SJYX01001693.1:112395-124781 GCA_006410675.1 Oreotragus oreotragus
TGAAAGATGATGCTGTGAAAGTGCTGCACTCAATATGCCAGCAAATTTGGAAAACTCAGCAGTGGCCACAGGACTGGAAAAGGTCAGTTTTCATTCCAATCCCAAAGAAAGGCAATGCCAAAGAATGCTCAAACTACCGCACAATTGCACTCATCTCACACGCTAGTAAAGTAATGCTCAAAATTCTCCAAGCCAGGCTTCAGCAATATGTGAACCGTGAACTCCCTGATGTTCAAGCTGGTTTTAGAACAGGCAGAGGAACCAGAGATTAAATTGCCAACATCTGTTGGATCACGGAAAAAGCAAGAGAGTTCCAGAAAAACATCTACTTCTGCTTTATTGACTATGCCAAAGCCTTTGACTGTGTGGATCACAATAAACTGTGGAGAATTCTGAAAGAGATAGGAATACCAGACCACCTAACCTGCCTCTTGAGAAATCTGTATGCAGGTCAGGAAGCAACAGTTAGAAGTGGACATGGAACAACAGACTGGTTCCAAATAGGAAAAGGAGTACGTCAAGGCTGTATATTGTCATCCTGCTTATTTAACTTATAAGACCTAGGTAATAGAAATGCAAAGAGGGATTGTTTATTTCCAGTTTTTTAAAGGAGCAAAATACACCAGCTCCTGGGAGGCTTGGTTCAGAAAATCAAAATGTGCTATTTAAAATATTTCACGCATTTCTTTTCTGAAAAAAGAAAGCTTAGTGTCATACCACGGATTATCACATTTCTCCAGTTCCTTCCAAAGACAGTTATTTAACTAAATGCCATATTGGAAGGGCGTGCAAGGAGATACCATAATGTAAGCCGACTTCTTGAGAGGAGCAAACTAAGAGTACAGTGGTGGTCAGCTTCCCTATACCACTGTATGATGGGGTCTGGCCTGCTGGTGACTCAAGAATGTAGCTGAAAAGGGTCCACTATGTGTATGACATGAAATATTCCTGCTACTCTCAGAGAGGGCCAGTAAGTTAAACTGAGCTTAGAGGAACCCTTCAGTATGTCTAGGAAGATTTGAAGGCCAGTAGTTAGAATATTTAGTGCTTTTTAAGTCATGATCTGGAGAAGGTGATGGCACCCCACTCCAGCCTGGAAAATCCCATGGACAGAGGAGCCTGATAGGCTGCAGTCCATGGGGTCACAAAGAGTCAGACACGACTGAGCAACTTCACTTTCACTTTTCACTTTCATTCATTGGAGAAGGAAATGGCAACCCCCTCCACTGTTCTTGCCTGGAGAATCCCAGGGACGGGAGAGCCTGGTGGGCTGCCGCCTATGGGGTCTCACAGAGTCAGACACGACTGAAGCAACTTAGCAGCAGTAGTAAGCCATGATCAGAATCAAATATTACAATCAACATTAAGCAACATTAGTGCTCTGTTAGCACAGTTGTCAGTAAGGAGTTTGGCTTTTATCTCATCTGTGTTTATTATACTTCCACTGTTCTACTCTATACACCATTGGGCAGATACTTTATATGCAAACTGCTAGTTTTAAGATTGAACATAAGTATTGTGGGTTGATGAGCTGAAATTTTTCAACTATCACTCCAGAGAAGCAAGGCAAGTCTGGCAAAAAGTACCTTTTCTAGATTCAAGTTGGGGTACGCTAGATGTAAAAGTCTGTCTATATCACTAGCCCTCATTTCAAAGTCTTTGGGTATTCAGCTAATCCATCTCTGTCCTAATTTCCAGAGCTGTTAGTGGAATTTAGGTGAGAAAACTAGTGAGTCTGAGATCTGAATGGGGTGTGGATTTCACCTCCCACATACAGTGGAGAACTAACTACTCCAAACTAGGAAGTGTATCTAGATTCAGGGGAACCAAAAATTGGCAAATGCTCATTGTGGTGTGTATTTTTAAAAAGCTATAAGAAATGTGTCATAAAGATGAAAATTCAGCATGCAACACTCAGTCTCAATCAGAGAAGAAGTATCGGAGGGAAGATCAAAATGAGGGAGTAGAGAATACAGAGCTCACCTCTCCCAAAGTGAAAGTGAAAGTCTCTCAGTTGCTTCCGACTCTGCAACCCCATGAACTATACAGTCCATGGAATTCTCCAGGACAGAATACTAGAGTGGTTAGCCTTTCCCTTCTCCAGGGGATCTTCCCAACCCAGAGATTGAACCCAGGTCTCCTGCACTGCAGGCAGATTCTTTACCAGCTGAGCCACAAGAAACACATCAAAATTACATGTACATGTGAAGCAATCCTCACTGAAAACAAACCGAAGACTACAGAAAGACTCTTCTACGACCAAGGCTGTGAAGAAAGAGCTACACGTAGGAAGGGAAGTGATCACATAGGGGTCTGTGCCTCTAGGAAGGGACACAGAAGAGGAGGGGGTTATACTAACTCTTCATTCATATGTTGTGCATCCTAGCCTTGTGGGTTTGACCACCAAGGGGATGAATCCCTTTAGCTGGCTTGCAAACCAGTGGAACTGACAGTAAGGCTGTAAAAAACCTAAACTGCCCTTGTGAAGAACACAGGCATGCTTTCTTACTGCCGAAACAGGGACTGTCAGTACCAATAACAGTACTTGGTATATAAGATGCTCAATGAATGTTGAATGACTTACTGGATAAAGGAGCTTCAGTTTCTTCAAAAGTTTTATTCAAGGGAATAAAATAATATTAATTGTATGTTTCTTACAAGAATTGGAGGTACTGTTTGTAAAGAACACATTTAGTTTGTAATTTTATTGTCTGGCAATAGTAGAAAATCAGTAAGTGCTAATTTTCTCTTCACCCTGTTTTCTGAACACACACACACACACAGAGCTCATTCAGTTACATTTTTGAATTTATAAATACTTTTATAGCCATAATTAGGCACATGAGAAAAATACAGTCACTACACTTAAAACTAGACATTAAAGTTGCATTATGTATATGAAAAATGATTGCTAGCAAGCATCGCTTTCTTATTTTGTCAAACTGATTTCTAATAGAAGCACATCACATCTTTTCTTAACCATGTAATATGATAAAGGAAAATATGGGATTTGCAGTCTAGGCATGTCAAATTAAGTTGAACATAGAAATATTACGGTAAATATAGATTTTCTACTGCACATAATTTTACATGGAAAGCTTTATGTCAAGTCAATGCTTACCTATTTATCCAGGCCTCAACATGGTACTTAACATTCATTTCAATCATTATGAAAGTTCTATTTATAGTTGATCCCTCAAGCATTAAGACACTTAAGACATATATCTTGTACTTGGGTTTCTATAGAGAACTGTTTGTCACATATAGCTGAGTGGTGATCAATTAGTCTTTTCTGTATATTATCTCAAAAAAAATCTTACTTTATCATTTTTCTGAATAAATGTAGTCATTTATATAGTATTTTATCACATCATATTATGTTATACAATGTTACACTATATATGTCTATTGAATCTCTTACTGAGTATACATGTTAAATAGGAAGGTAACGTTTTGGGGTCCTTGACAAGAACAGATAATGTATTGTGCCCTATAGAGTATCACACTTTATGATCGAAATTATGGTAGTCCAGATTTGGGTCGAATCTATTCAAAGTCCTTGTTTTCTACACCTTTGACAGTGATTAGGTTTCATCTGTTATTGGTTTATTTGATACCACTGAATGAGATGAGTTTCATTTTTATATTTCACATTCTCATTTAATGCATTCCTACAACACAGCTGGGAACAGTTGTAGTCGTAAACTCAAATGATTATGTGGTTTCTAAAATGAAGGAAAACTAATAGAACTGATAGAGCACAGTTTTTAAATCAAAAGTTAAAATCTTAGAGAAGATTTGCAGTTCATTTGTAGCTTTAGGCCAGTCTGATCACTCCCATCAGCCCGAATAAAATTAGTTCAGTTGAGTGTAATTCAATTACTATGTTTAAAAGCCAGTAGCCTCTCAGAAGGGTGTGGAAAACATTCGTTGCAAATGTATTTTATGGTGTGTGAAACAGTTTCTATTTTTTACAGCATGTATATAGGAAGTAAATACTTTTCCATTTGGTAGATAACCAAAGAGCTCAGGCAAAAGTGTGAGAAGATAAATTTAGGAAGCTGAGTGCAATGTGATTTTCATATTATTTTTAATATTTTGAGTTTATTTTCCTGTGACGTGTATGTGCTTGCATGTAGTTTAGACTGTCTATGAGTGAAGTGGCTGAATTCTGCATCAGATTTTCAAACAAATATAAGATACATATATATGTATAAACACAAACTGTATAAATATGAATATAAATTAAGTAATAACCATTTGTAATAAAATTAATTTTACTTCATAGGAAATTTTTAAACCCAGCAGTTATGGTTAATTGCTTGCAATATAACCTACAGGGAAGTGACATAGCAAAGAACTAGATAGCAAGCCTGGCAAGAATACTGGAGTGGGTTGCCCTGCCTTCCTCCAGGGTATCTTCCCAACCCAGGAATCGAACCCACATCTTTTACATCTTCAGTAATGTAACAGGGTTCTTTACTACTAGCGCCACCTGGGAGGCCCTAATTACCTCTGATTGCAAATATTAAATAAATACCTACATGTAAAACAAGTTTCGCCAGGTACATACAAAGTGAATGAACCAAATATTTGGTATATTTCTCCATATTTCCTCCCTTAATCTACACAGGCACTCAGATTTGAAACAAAATATCAACTGTCTGTGGCATGAGATTTCATGACTAGATTATTTATACTGCTTGCTCTGCTGCTAAATCAGTTCAGTTGTGTCTGCCTCTTTATGACGCTATGGATTATTGCCCACCAGGCTCCTCTGTTATGGGATTCTACAAACAAGAACACTGGAGTGGGTTGCCATGCCCTCCCACAGCCTATCTGCTGTACCCAGGGATCAAACCCACATCTCATAGACAAGCAGGAGACACCGCTTAGTTCACATATTTATGTTTTTATTGGAGTATGTTTGCTTTTCAATGTTGTGCTGGCCTCTGCTATACAACATAGTCAATCAGTTGTATGTGTACATATATTCCCTCCCTCTTGGACCTCTCGCTCACCCACCCCCATCCCACCCATCTAGGTTATCACAGAGCACTGACCTGAGCTCCCTGTGCTACTTAATCTCCCTATCGTTTCTTTCTGAACCTTAAAGCTAAATACTAATTTAAAGACTAGTATTCGAAATAGAGCAAACTCATACTCGAATGTAGAATATATTTCCTATATATAAGATTATCGAGTTTATTCAAACTTGATTTGATCAAACTATAAAACTGTAAAATTCTTTATTTCATGTATAGAAGGAATTCCCTCTTTGAGTAAAGGGCATATAGATTGCATCTCACAAGGAAAAGAAATTCAAAGCAGAACACAGGGAAATTTGGTCTACGAAGCTTAGAGCAAATTTTAGCATATTTTGTTCTAATATTTAGGAACATAAAATACAATAGTTATTGAAAACACAAGCAGGGGAATGATGCTGTCTACTGTATATGAAGTCATTCCTCTGAGCAGCAAATACCATTTAGTTGTGCTCCGTTCTTACCAGAACAAACCCCTAAAGGAAAGAAGAAGTTTCAGCCAAATTTTCTCATTTTTCATGAAATGACATTTTGCTTTCACTTTTTATAACCCAACTTTGTTCTTTAATATCTGCCCATTTTATTATCTAACCAATGTGAGAACCTCAAAAACAAAAAGGAAATCTAAAAAGCCAATACATTTCTGCCAGCTATGATCTGTGCTAATGTGAAAAGAATACATTGAAGTATCAGTTGGCATCTTCCCCTAAGCTGTACACATGCAACGCTGCTCTCACAAGTATGCAGAGATAACGCTTTCACAAATTATGTTATTAAAGATGTGGCTCCCGGCATTAGTTACTAAGCCTGACTTTGTTCTCTAATGCTTTTATACACATTTTTAAAATAAAAATGTTATGAAAGTGAAAGCGTCAGTCGCTCAGTCATGTCCGACTTTTTGTGACCCCATGGACTTTGTCTTACCAGGCTCTTCTCCCCATGGGATCTCCAGGCAAGAATACTGGAGTGCGTAGCCATGCAATTCTCCAGGGCATCTGCCCAACCCAGGGATGGAACCCAAATCTCCCACATTGTGGGCAGATGGGCAGATTCTTTACTGTCTGAGCCACCAGGGAAGCCCAAAAGTACAATGTGCATTGTACAATATATGTACAAGAGTGGAAAAATACTAAATCATACTCAGTAGATCTATTAGATGAAAATTACTAATATCAGTCAAACATCTTTTTCACCAGTGTGGTTAAAATATGTCTGATTATTTTGCTAGCTCGAATCATGCTTGTTTTGTACAGAGAAGAGAGAGAAGGACGGGGTAAAGAACGATACAAGAGATATAATTATGGGAAGATAGTGAGCTTCAGTTCACTTCAGTTCAGTCACTCACTAGTGTCCAACTCTTTGCGACCCCATGAACTGCAGCACGCCAGGCATCCCCGTCCATCACCAACTCCCGGAGTTCACTCAAACTCATGCCCATCGAGTCAGTGATGCCATCCAGCCATCTCATCCACTGTCGTCCCCTTTTCCTCCTGCCCCCAATCTCTCCCAGCATCAGAGTCTTTTCCAATGAGTCACCTCTTCCCATGAGATGGCCAAAGTACTGGAGTTTCAGCATTAGCATCATTCCTTCCAAAGAATACCCAGGGCTGATCTCCTTTAGAATGGACTGGTTGGATCTCCTTGCAGTCCAAGGGACTCTCAAGAGTCTTCTCCAACACCNGATCTTCCCAACCCAGAGATTGAACCCAGGTCTCCTGCACTGCAGGCAGATTCTTTACCAGCTGAGCCACAAGAAACACATCAAAATTACATGTACATGTGAAGCAATCCTCACTGAAAACAAACCGAAGACTACAGAAAGACTCTTCTACGACCAAGGCTGTGAAGAAAGAGCTACACGTAGGAAGGGAAGTGATCACATAGGGGTCTGTGCCTCTAGGAAGGGACACAGAAGAGGAGGGGGTTATACTAACTCTTCATTCATATGTTGTGCATCCTAGCCTTGTGGGTTTGACCACCAAGGGGATGAATCCCTTTAGCTGGCTTGCAAACCAGTGGAACTGACAGTAAGGCTGTAAAAAACCTAAACTGCCCTTGTGAAGAACACAGGCATGCTTTCTTACTGCCGAAACAGGGACTGTCAGTACCAATAACAGTACTTGGTATATAAGATGCTCAATGAATGTTGAATGACTTACTGGATAAAGGAGCTTCAGTTTCTTCAAAAGTTTTATTCAAGGGAATAAAATAATATTAATTGTATGTTTCTTACAAGAATTGGAGGTACTGTTTGTAAAGAACACATTTAGTTTGTAATTTTATTGTCTGGCAATAGTAGAAAATCAGTAAGTGCTAATTTTCTCTTCACCCTGTTTTCTGAACACACACACACACACAGAGCTCATTCAGTTACATTTTTGAATTTATAAATACTTTTATAGCCATAATTAGGCACATGAGAAAAATACAGTCATCACACTTAAAACTAGACATTAAAGTTGCATTATGTATATGAAAAATGATTGCTAGCAAGCATCGCTTTCTTATTTTGTCAAACTGATTTCTAATAGAAGCACATCACATCTTTTCTTAACCATGTAATATGATAAAGGAAAATATGGGATTTGCAGTCTAGGCATGTCAAATTAAGTTGAACATAGAAATATTACGGTAAATATAGATTTTCTACTGCACATAATTTTACATGGAAAGCTTTATGTCAAGTCAATGCTTACCTATTTATCCAGGCCTCAACATGGTACTTAACATTCATTTCAATCATTATGAAAGTTCTATTTATAGTTGATCCCTCAAGCATTAAGACACTTAAGACATATATCTTGTACTTGGGTTTCTATAGAGAACTGTTTGTCACATATAGCTGAGTGGTGATCAATTAGTCTTTTCTGTATATTATCTCAAAAAAAATCTTACTTTATCATTTTTCTGAATAAATGTAGTCATTTATATAGTATTTTATCACATCATATTATGTTATACAATGTTACACTATATATGTCTATTGAATCTCTTACTGAGTATACCTGTTAAATAGGAAGGTAACGTTTTGGGGTCCTTGACAAGAACAGATAATGTATTGTGCATTATAGAGTATCACACTTTATGATCGAAATTATGGTAGTCCAGATTTGGGTTGAATCTATTCAAAGTCCTTGTTTTCTACACCTTTGACAGTGATTAGGTTTCATCTGTTATTGGTTTATTTGATACCACTGAATGAGATGAGTTTCATTTTTATATTTCACATTCTCATTTAATGCATTCCTACAACACAGCTGGAAACAGTTGTAGTCGTAAACTCAAATGATTATGTGGTTTCTAAAATGAAGGAAAACTAATANCCTCTGTATTAAAATAATTCGCAGAGCCTAGAGTATCCTTATGAAACTCTCCAGTGGAAAGAGCAAGTGAATAGATTCATCCTCTGGGCATTAGGTGAGAGTTAGGGAAATGAAATCAGAGAAGAAAGCCATATATATCAGAGAAGAAAGCCATACCCTAAAGATCTAAGAAAGTTAGTGAGCTTCTCTCTGCATTTCAACTATCAGGTAATCCCTGACCAGCTAGTTTTAACTCTAGCAGATAATGTCACAGCATCCATTTTACGTGTCTGTCATTATTCAAGTGATCCCATAAGTCTAGCTTTACAGCTAATGAAAGGACACAAAATAAACTCTAATTAAAGAAAAGTTGGACACAACTGAGTGACTGAACTGAACTGAAAGAAAAGTAATATATTCATCTCACTGAAGGAGCATCAGTAACCTGGGGGAGGAAGATCCAGCTCAAAATACAAAATTATGGACTCCTATGGAACTATAATGAATGGAAAAAAAACAAAAACATGTTTTAGGAAAACTATAATAAAAACTCCCAGTGACATAAAATTAACAGTGCAAAAAACTTTTCAGAATTAAAAAAAAAAAGACAATGAAAACATGACCTTTACATGAACAGACTGAATAAACAAAACTAAAAAAGAGAATGACACCACTAAAATCTGAATCAGCGTTCTGAACGATCATATGGGAATATCTTACAACACGAATAAAAGTTCCAAAAAAGCAGGTACATAATGTAGGCACCTTTCTATAGCTTAAGCACCTAAAACAGTACCTATGGAAAGGCTTATTAATGAATACATACCAATACAAAATGAGTTAAGAGATTAAGATTGAAAGAGAAAACATACTTAAAAAGTTTAAACTGTACACATCTAGACAGGAGATCTGGAAGGAGAAAATCATCAGTTTACAATATAATAAACACAAAAATTCTAGGATAGATTGGCAGTGGACATATGTAAATATGCATATACATACACATATACATATATATCTAGTGTGTATCTTAGTGAAAAATACAAGTGATAGAGCAATATGTTTAGTGTGATTTCATTTTTTAAAACAAAAACACAATTATGTATATTTAAATAATTCAAATATTATCAAATCAATGACTCAACATGTGTATGAACTTAAAGAGTGACATAAGCGTAACAGCAGGTATTTATTAATGTTTACATCAGAGGAGTGGAATGGGGAGGTGACAGGGTCAGTTTCTATTCATCTTTATGCATTCTGAATATTTTGTTTATTGTTCAACTTTTTAATAAAGATAAACCCAAATGGAATACACATTATACATAAAAAGCAAATAAAGCTAGTGAATCTGAGATGTTAATAATGTTAGCAGCTATGAGTCTAAAAGGAAGTATATTTGATTAGTATTACTATAGGGCTTCCCTGGTGGATCAGATGGTAAAGAATCTGCCTGCAACGCAGGAGACACTGGTTCAGTCACTGGGTTAGGAAGATACCATGGAGAAGGAAATGGCTACCCACTCCAGTATACTTGCCTGGAGAATTCCATGGTCAGTATTTTTATAATATGTGACAGCATAAAATTTGAGTGCAAACACTAGGGTTAAGCTGCTTGGACTGAAATCCTGTTTTTCCAGGAAGTCACAGAAACTGCAGGAACAATTTCCTCTCTGGTAATGACTCCAGTCTTTTACAAAGCGGTTGAAAGTATTTATGAATTAACAAATGCAAAGAATTTATAAGATGAGAGGGAAGATTGTAACATTAGCGATTTTAGTTGGCATTACTGCCCTGCCCAAAACTTTGGGCAGCTTGCTGGGCATTTTGCCCACATCGAAAATAGACCTTAGGAAAAAAAAAAAAGAAAAGAAAATAGACCTTAGCAAATCTGAAAGTCAGAAATATAGGTGAAGTCTGTTTCACATAATAACCCTCACTCACAAGTTTCCTCAATCACTCTAGACTTGGAAGGTAAGCTGCATGCTCTCCTATTGTCCCCCAGACGGATAGGATAATTTGAAAGCAATCCTTTGCTCAAGGCCTGTAAACAGTCTGGCCACTTTCCTAGATACCTCCTCATGCCAGGGCACCTGCAGGGAACAGAGACAGCAGGATACCACTAGGCCAGTGTGTTTTGAGCAGGCAGGGAAATTCCTAATACCTCTCCCTAGGTTCCCCAAATCTGAAAATGTGGCTGTAGATAATTCTAAAGGTGATGCACAAAGATTCTTGGGTCAGGTTACAGTTTATATTTTCCTGCTAATGGATTTTAGAGCTTTTCTTGAGAGCAGTTTTTCAGTTACAAAATATAACTGAAATGAGAATAAAGGTTTATAAGTGGAAAGCCAGGGATAACTAGTGCAATGTGGCACAGTCAGTACTTCCCTCACATTTAAAAATATGTGTAGTGAATATTCATCAGTATCTCCCCTCACTGAATGGGTAAGATTAGCTCTTCATCATATTATAAGACACCCTCTCACAGGTTTTTTTTTTTTTTTTTTTCATTTTATACGTTATATAATTTGATGACAGCTTTGATTCAAGGAAGGATAAAAAGGAGATAAATTTTCTGAATCTTTCTTCCAACTTTTAAAATCATAACCACTAACTTATACTTTGTATTGTTAATGATTTAATCTTACTTAAATTCATTTTTAAGTCTTTTTCTTTTATAACATGGAGTGTATATACATATATTTTTTTAACAGACGAATTAGTATCTGTGTGCTTATGTGGGTCTATGTGCATATGTGTGTGTATAAATGTTCTACTCCTCTCTCTTTACTTATCTACCTAGCCATCTACTTAGTGGCTGGCTGCCACTGTTTGGTAGTACAGCATAATTTAACTAAATCTGTATTATAGCCTACTAATATAATAAAAATGTTGTAACACATATTGTTCATGTATTTTTGTGAGCTTATGTAACTTTTCTCTTTGAACAAGTTTGAAATACAGAATTCAGGATCAAGCATTTATGTTTGTTTAACTTTTCGATACCTAATGACAAAAGTTTGCAGTATGTTATACACAGCCACAAAAACATGCGCTACTTTAGAAACATTAGGAAAAAAATACATCAGATTATTGCTTTTCTTCCCATTTCTTTTACTCACAGGAATAAAAGATTACTCATAGAAGTTTGTACACTTTCCATATCATGTTGGCACCTATTTCTTTTATATGTTGTTTGTGAATTTACATCATAAGCTGGCTTTTCTATAACATTTTGGAGATTTTGGTTTTGTTTTTTTTTTACTGATTTGTAAACAGCTTTTTACAAATTAAAGGTATTAACACTTTATCATTTTACATAACTCCTTCACATTTGATATTTGTCTTTAGTTCAATAAGTTTCCTTTTAGTCACCTAGAAGTTTTTACATTTTATGTAGTATGTGTATTAGTACTTCAGGAAGTAACTGCATAAACATTGGATATTCCAAATGTAAAGGTATTTCCTTTATTTTGGAAATGCAGATTATGAAATCATCAGTATTCTATAATAACTGCCATTAGACTCAGAGTCTAGAATAGTAAATTTATGACAAAGTACAGAATACACTGTACACTGAATATACAACATTCAGAAAACAAAGATCATGGCATCCAGTCCATGACTTCATGTCAAATAGATGGAGAAACAGTGGAAATAGTGGCTGACTTTATTTTGGGGGGCTCCAAAATCACTGCAGATGGTGACTGCAGCCATGAAATGAAATGACACTTACTCCTTGGGAGAAAAGTTATGACCAACCTAGGAAGGCAATGACACCCCACCCCAGTACTCTTGCTTGGAAAATCCAATGGACGGAGTAGCCTGGTGGGCTGCAGTCCATGGGGTCGCTAACAGTCAGACAGACTGAGCTACTTCACTTTCACTTTTCTCTTTCATGCATTGGAGGAGGAAATGGCAACCCACTCCAGTATTCTTGCCTGGAGAATCCCAGGGACGGGGGAGCCTGGTGGGCTGCCATCTATGGGGTCACACAGAGTCGGACACGACTGAAGTGACTTAGCAGCAGCAGCAGCAG
>SJYX01001693.1:125884-175983 GCA_006410675.1 Oreotragus oreotragus
TTTGGCCACCTGATGTGAAGAGCTGACTCATTTGAAAAGATCCTGACGCTGGGAAAGATTGAAGGCAGGAGGAGAAGGGGAAAACAGAGGATTAAATGGTTGGATGGCTTCACTGACTCAATGGACATCAGTTTGAGTAAACTTCAGGAGTTGGTGATGGACAGGGAGGCCTGATGTGCTGCAGTTCATGGGGTTGCAAAGAGTCAGACACGACTAAGCTGAACTGAACTGAACAGAATACACACCTTGATAGTTCTAACTACTTTTTTAAGCTCTAAAGAAAACAAACACCTGGTATGCCTTTTACTTGCATTAAGAATTTTTCCAGACCACTTAAATGAGTTACACAAGCATCATCTAGTTAATCATTACCACTTTATTTCAGGGAGAGAGAAGGCACTTTTATTAACCTTTGTTTAGAGGAAGAAAGTCCAGCACAGCACAATTTCACTGAATGACCCATGTCAGTCCACAGACAGATAGAAGATAAATAAATCTGCTTCTGCCCTAACTAACCCAGTCCCTTATGTGGACTTAGTTACTGGCAGCTGGAATTTCAGTTATCCCTCAAGTCCTTAAATTCGGAGGGTCACCAGCATGAAGTCTACTGGATTTGCAATATTCCTGAGCAGCTTGGGAGAACACAGCACAAATGACCCCAGGATGCAGGAGGTAAAGTAAAATAATTACAAAACGCTGGGATGTAAGCCATCTCTCAGTATGAACGTGAGTAAAATTCTTAACATTGTCAAGAACCCAAGTGTGAAAATCGTAAGATGGCTGTCAGAACAATTGCTGGGTGCAGTCCCAGAGTGAGAAGACATTCAGATGCGTCAACTATAATCTTTCCTTGAAGTTACTCACATTAATGAAATTTCACCTACTGAGTACTTAATTGTATAGAATATTGAGCTAGAAAAAATCCTGGTTGCTGCTTCTAGGTTTAACACAAGTCCAACATATATGAATGTCAAAAAGAAAAAGAATATCTTCTCAAGTACTTTTTGAATCTCTGTAAAGACTGCCAGCTGGCATGTACCAACTGTGGGATTTATAACTAATGCCCCTCTTGAAAATAAACCACAACCCACTCCAGGATTCTTGTCTGGGAAATCCCATGAACAGAAGAGCCTAGTGGGTTGAAGTCCATGGGATTGCAAAGAGTTGGACACAACTGAGCATGCACATACCCCCCAAAATACAATTTCCCCAAGAGTATAAGGGAAAGATTGAAGGCAGGAGGAGAAGGGGACGACAGAGGGTGAGATGTTTGGATGGCATCACTGACTCAATGGACATGAGTTTGAGCAATTTACTGGAGTGGGTAGCCATTACCTTCTCCAGGGGATATTCCCAACCCAGGGATTGGACCCAGGTCTCCTACATTGCAGATCCTTTACAGTCTGAGCCACCAGGGAAGCCCAAGAATACAAGTTGCTCACTATTTGACAGATAAGGAGGTCCTCATATCAGTCAGTTCAGTTCAGTTCAGTCGCTCAGTTGTGTCCGACTCTGTGACCCCATGAATCGCAGTACGCCAGGCCTCCCTGTCCATCACCAACTCCCAGAGTTCACTCAGACTCACGTCCATTGAGTCAGTGATGCCATCCAGCCATCTCATCCACGGTCGTCCCCTTCTCCTCCTGCCCCCAATCCCTCCCAGCATCAGAGTCTTTTCCAATGAGTCAACTCTTCACATGAGGTGGCCAAAGTACTGGAGTTTCAGCTTTAGCATCAGTCCTTCCAAAGAAATCCCAGGGCTGATCTCCTTCAGAATGGACTGGTTGGATCTCCTTGCAGTCCAAGGGACTCTCAAGAGTCTTCTCCAACACCACAGTTCAAAAGCGTCAGTTCTTTGGCACTCCTTGTATAGCTCCAAATAAAACAACTTGCAGCTTTCACATTGTGCTTTTTTTTTTTAGTCAATGGTTACTATACAATGAATATGCAAGAAGCTAAAAATTAAGCAGAGTTCTTGTTACCCTTATAGATCAATGTAAAAAGAGGAAGTCATGTTTTTTAATTTGAGTTGAAAATTGAAGTAGTAGCTCCGAAAAAGTTAGTGGGAGGATCCAGATGGGGAGCATAATGTAAGAAAGTTTCACATAAACTTGTGCATCTTTCATTTTTCTTAAAAACAAACAAACAAACAAAAACTATTGGGACTAACTGGAAGGAAGTTGTTCTCTTGCCTGGATCACATACACTTTTCCCCACTATTTCCTTCACTTTTTAATTTGCATTATTACCTTAAATATCCGCTTTCCCACATTTCATTTTAGTATAATTTGTCCCACCTCTAGTCAATGCTCCAAGTCTCCCTTTCATTAGGTAAGCCACCCACTGCCCATCCCCTTTAACATGGAGAGGAACATTGTAAGACAGATTTGTTTATATTTTGGAATTAGCAATTTGTTGATGGAGTAACCTTGAGAAAAGTTATTAACTGATGCATGCTTCAGTTTTCTCAGTTAAAAAACCATGAACACCCAACTCACAGGTATTTTATGAGATTATGAAAAATTAATATGTAACACTAAGTGCTTACTATATGTCAGGATCTATTCTAAGCACCTTCCATATATTTTATAGTCATTTAATACTAACCTTTAAGATAATCCTCTGAAAGATAGTCTTATTACTATTTGACAGATGTAGACACTGAACTGCACAGTGGTAATCACATAACCAAGTTTCCCTTAATGATTCAGTAATGGAGTTTGGGTTTACATGTAAATATCCTATCTCTATCACCCATAGCCTTGACCTCTATCAGTGTTGAATTTGAGGAAGATCAACAACCATTCTCTCTTCCCAATTTCATCAATCCAAATTTTAAAGAAAAGTAAAATTGAGAGAAAATGTGTAAGTGATTAAACAGTGTTCCATCTAAGCAAGTTTGCTTTTTGTTTGTTCAGTCACTAAGCCATGTCCTGCTCTTTGTGACTCCATGGACTGCAACATGCCAGGCTTCCCTGTGCTTCTGGAGTTTGCTCAAACTCATATACGTTGAGTCGGTGATGCCATCAAACCATCTCATCCTCTTTAGACCCGGTTTCCTCCTGCCTTCAATCTTTCCCAGCATTGGGGTGTTTTCCAGTGAGTCAGTTCTTCGCATCAGGTGGCCAAAGTATTGGAATTTCAGCTTCAGCATCAGTCCTTCCAATGAATATTCAGGGTTAATTTCCTTTGAGATTGACTGGTTTTATCTCCTTGCTGTCCAAGGGACGCACAAGAGACTTCTCCAGCAGTACAGTTTGAAAGCATCAATTTTTCGGTGCTCAGCCTTCTTTATGGTCCAATTCTCATATCCATACATTACTACTGGAAAAACAATAACTTTCACTATATAGACCTTTGTTGGCAAAGTAATGTCCCTGCTTTATAATATGCTGTCTAGTTTTGTCATAGCTTTTCTTCCAAGGATCAGGTGTCTTAAATTCATGGCTGCAGTCACCATCCACAGTGATTTTGGAGCCAAAGCATATAAAATCTGCCACTGTTTCCATTTTTTCCTCATCTATTAGCCATGAAGTGATGGGACCTGATGCTATGATCTTAATTTTTTTAATGTGGAAGTTCAAGCCAGCTTTTTCACTCTCCTCTTTCACCTTCATCAAGAGGCTCTTTAGCTCCTCTTTACTTTTTGCCATTAGAGTATATCATCTGCATGTCTGAGGTTGTTATTTCTCCTGGCAATCTTGATTCCAGCTTGTGCTTCATCCAGCCTGGCATTTTGCCTGATGTACTCTGTATAGAAGCTAAATAAGCAGGGTGACCAAATACAGCCTGATTTACTCTTTTCCCAATTTCAAACCAGTCCATTTTCCCATGTTCAGTTCTAACTGTCGCTTCTTGACATGCATACAGGTTTCTCAGGAGGCAGGTAAAGTGGTCTGGTATTCCTATCTCTTAAGAATTTCCATGGTTTACAGTAATGCACACATTCAAAGGCTTTAGCATAGTCAATGAAGCAGAAGTAGATATTTTTCTGGAATTCCCTTGCTTTTTCTGNATTTTCCCATGTTCAATTCTAACTGTCACTTCTTGACATGCATACAGGTTTTTCAGGAGGCAGGTAAAGTGGTCTGGTATTCCTATCTCTTAAGAATTTCCATGGTTTGCAGTAATCCACACATTCAAAGGCTTTAGCATAGTCAATGAAGCAGAAGTAGATATTTTTCTGGAATTCCCTTGCTTTTTCTGTGTTCCAATGGATGTTGGGAACTTGAACTCTGGTTCCTCTGTCTTTTCCAAATCCAGCTTGTACATCTGGAAGTTCTTGCTTTACATACTGTTGAAGCTTACCTTGAAGGATTTTGAGTATTATCTTGCAGAACCTTTGTTCTATTTATCTTCACCTTCTAGGTGATCTTTCCAGTATCCCGACTGACTTTTCTGAAGCAGCAATGAAAAGAAGCAGAACATGATCACAGATACTAGCCACACTATGTTCCCTGTGGTACTTGGTCATCCTTCCCTTCCAGGCTGCATCTCCCACTGTCTCATTCCAGCGATGAGTTGTCTCTTTGGTAAAGCTTGTGTAGCCCAGTAAAGATGCCACACAAAACTAAATCCTCCCTCAGTTCTCCAGCTGCCTGATATATTTCTAATAGAATGACTCTAGCACAGTATGCTTGAAAGTCTTGTATACAAGAGTTTACTCATTCTCCTCTTGATGCCTCAGGTCCCACTAAGAGTGAGCAGATATTGAGGCTTCCATTGTAACATCTCCCAAACACCAATTAAGGAACTCATTTGGAGATTTGGGGGTAATGATAATTTTGCTTACTATTAAAATGATGCTTTTTTATGAGTCAGTTTTTGTACTCCCTGTTGTGTTAGTGTACTTGTTAGAATACCGAACACAAGAATAAATCTCCATTAGACTCCTTTTATTTCTTTTTTTTTAATGTACTTGATGTCTTTTATTCTTACAATTGAATTTGTGCATGTAACACTTTGTTTCAGAATATTACCATTTACTTTATTTATAAAACACTTAATAGTTTTATGTGCAAGGTACTATTCTAAGCACTTTATTTATTTATTTTAATATAAATTTATTTATTTTAGTTGGAGGCTAGTTACTTTACAATATTGTAGTGGTATTGCAATACATTGACATGAATCCACCATGGGTGTACATGTGTTCCCCATCCTGAACCCCTATCCCATACCTCTGGGTCATACCAGTGCACCAGCCCCAAGCACCCTGTCTCATGCATCAAATCTGGGCTGGTGATTAATTTCACATATGATAATATACATGTTTCAGTGCCATTCTCCCAAATCATCCTACCCTCGCCCTTTCCCACAGAGTCCAAAAGACTGTTCTATACATCTCTGTCTTTTTGCTGTCTCGCATACAGGGTTATTGTTACCATCTTTCTAAATTCCATATATATGCATTAGTATACTATTGGTGTTTTGTTTTCTGGCTTGCTTCACTCTGTATAATAGGCTCCAGTTTCATCCACCTCATTAGAACTGATTCAAATGTATTCTTTTTAATGGCTGAGTAATACTCCATTGTGTATATGTACCATGGTTTTCTTATCCATTCATCTGCTGATGGACATCTAGGTTGTTTCCATGTCCTGGCTATTATAAACAGTGCTGCAATTGGGGTACACGTGTCTCTTTCAATTCTGGTTTCCCCGGTGTGTATGCCCAGCAGTGGGATTGCTGGGTCGTATGGCAGTTCTAATCCAGTTTTTTAAGGAATCTCCACACTGTTCTCCATAGTGGCTGTACTAGTTTGCATTCCCACCAACAGTGTAAGAGGGTTCCCTTTTCTCCACATCCTCTCCAGCATCTATTGGTTGTAGACTTTTGGATAGCAGTCATTCTGATTATTTCTTAACTATAGGAATTTTGTACCAACATGATAAGCTAATCTGTGCTGTGTAGCAAAGCAAACACAGAATAGCAATGGCTGACAACACATGGCTTATTTCTTAACCCATGTTAAATTGTCAACTATGGATTGGCTGCAAGCCTGTTCAGTCAGCGTTCAGGCAGGAACCCTGTTCCTCTTTAGTCTGAAGAAGCAAGTCCATATTTGGAACAATACTGGTAAAAGGAAAAGAACAAAATGAAATCACAAAATGGTTCTTAAAACTTACCTTCAAAACTAGAATATGTTATATCCACTGGCCAAGGGAAGTCATACAGTCACGAAATAGGGTATAAAAGACTTGCACAGAGAGGAGGACTGAATGGGGGGAAAACAGTATCCATCTCATCTTCCAAATATGCACAGGTTTGGAAACAAGTAAGATGCTGTCAGCATTCTCTTACACAGGAAGTACATTCAAACGCACGTAGTTCTGAAACATCTTAATTTTCAACGGAAAATATATAATTACAAAGAGTAACTGTCTTTTATATTGAATTCAAGGTGTAGTCCATGATATTAAAAGAAATGCCCACAACTGTCTTCCTTAATTGAGAGGCTAAATTTTTGTTCTTAATCCACATAGTTTCTCTTTAACTTCAGAAATGTGGCAAGAGCTGTTGTAACTCATTGCCTTCTGGGAGGAATCTGTTATGGGTCCCAAAGGAGAAAGTGCTTACAAGTCACACTTATGGTCTTTTTCTTCCTAAAGTTTTGACCATCTATGTTATTATGCTAAACGTCATAGAAAGGGAACAGAGAATGCCTTTGAGAAGAGGAGAGGAAAAGAGAAGTGAGAACAGGAAAAGAGAGAGAGAAAGGCAGTGCAGGACAGAACAAGAAAAAGAAAAAGAGATGAAAACAGAGACAGAGAGAAAGATAGAAAAAAAAAAAGTGGGAGGTTAAATACTGTCCCATCTCCAAATACCATACAAATATGTAAGATTTCTGTGTTTCCCATCAGCCTATCAAGATAACAGATTGTAATACAAATCAAGNAGAGAGAGAAAGGCAGTGCAGGACAGAACAAGAAAAAGAAAAAGAGATGAAAACAGAGACAGAGAGAAAGATAGAAAAAAAAAAAAAGTGGGAGGTTAAATACTGTCCCATCTCCAAATACCATACAAATATGTAAGATTTCTGTGTTTCCCATCAGCCTATCAAGATAACAGATTGTAATACAAATCAAGTTGATTGAAAGAAAATGAAACAACTACATTTCTTAAAAATGTGAGTTTATGGTCTGAGATTTTCACACTCTTTGTTTAACAAAGGGAGCTTGATATTGGTCAATGACAAATGTCCTATGGTTGCAGATATGAAGTTATTTCCCTCACTTCTTTTGAATTTTTTCCTCATTTCTTCATGCTTACCTATTTCGTTCTTACATATAGATAGACAAGGGACAGAAATCACCTTAAAACTATATTATGGGAAATTGTGGAGGATCTAAAAATATTTTTTTCATTTTCACACCATACAGAAAAAGTGGAAGAAGACATATCTGAAAAGCAGTTAGGTATCATAGTACCTCTGACCTGAAATGTTTTTACAGCCTCTTGACTTGTTTTACCGATTCATGTCCTCTCCAAGCCTCATTTCATCCCACCCACATCAATCTCCCTAAAATATCATTTTGCAGTATCTTGACCCAAGAACCTGTAATAGCACCTTGTTTGTAGCAAATCAAATCCAAGTGCCTATATTCATATTCAAGATCTTTTATCACTGAGCACTGCAAGTTTGCATTCCACCACAATTCCTATGTTGAAAAATAACCCCCAGTGTGATGGCAGTTAGAGGTGGGGTCTCTGGGGGTGATTAGATCAAGAAAAGAGAGCCTTCAGATGAATTCAATTAACTCCTTTTAAGAGAGTTGCCAGAGAGCCCCCTTGCCTCTTATGTAAAGAATCTACAAAAGGGTCACCTATGACTTAGAATGTGAGTTTTCACCAGACATCAAAATCGCTGATTCTCTTGCCTTGGAATTCTTAGCCTCTACAACCAGGAGAAACATTTTTGTTGTTTATAAGCCACAAAGTCTATGTCATTCTCTTATAGCAGCCAAAAGAGTCTAAAATACTGACCCTGTTTAATGTGTAAATCCTAATTTTTGTTTCTTTTTTCCCCCACTAAAGCTCAACATTCAGAAAACGAAGATCATGGCATCCGGTCCCATCACTTCATGGGAAATAGATGGGGAAGCAGTGGAAACAGTGTCAGACTTTATTTTTTGGGGCTCCAAAATCACTGCAGATGGTGAGTGCAGCCATGAAATTAAAAGACGCTTACTCCTTGGAAGAAAGGTTATGACCAACCTGGATAGTATATTCAAAAGCAGAGACATTACTTTGCCGACTAAGGTCCGCCTAGTCAAGGCTATGGTTTTTCCTGTGGTCATGTATGGATGTGAAAGTTGGACTGTGAAGAAAGCTGAGCGCCGAAGAATCGATGCTTTTGAACTGTGGTGTTGGAGAAGACTCTTGAGAGTCCCTTGGACTGCAAGGAGATCCAAACAGTCCATTCTGAAGGAGATCAACCCTGGGATTTCTTTGGAAGGAATGATGCTAAAGCTGAAACTCCAGTACTTTGGCCACCTCATGCGAAGAGTTGACTCATTGGAAAAGACTCTGATGCTGGGAGGGATTGGGGGCAGGAGGAGAAGGGGACGACCGAGGATGAGATGGCTGGATGGCATCACGGACTCAATGGACGTGAGTCAGTGTGAACTCCAGGAGATGGTGATGGATAGGGAGGCCTGGCGTGCTGCGATTCATGGGGTCGCAGAGTCGGACACGACTGAGTGACTGAACTGAACTGAACTGAACTATTCCCTCCCCCGCATCTTTTCTCTGGCTTCATCTCCCACATAAAATGTTCCTCCACTTCCTCTCTGCTTTCATATTTTAGAATTTAAACTCATGTTTTCTTTAGCTTTAATTTAATTATCTTAAAGGAAAACCAGAATATCTGTTGAGGGTTGTTACAAGAATTGAACTACTTTTCTGGAGCGCAGAGGCCATGATCTATGATGTGGTTGGTTTTATGTACATTTCATCCTCTCTCTCTCTTTTGATAGGCATAATTGAATATTTCTACCTTTAAGTGATTATTCCTTACTTCACTTGTTCTTGTTCTTTCCCTTGAACAAGAAAGTTGAAACCAACATCATGGACCACCAACCAGCTGCCTATTCACATAGAGCTTAACCTGCTTAACATATATATTTCAATTTCTCTTACAGCTATTGTTTTTTACTGTCCTCTGTGCCTCTAGTTAACCACCTCTCCCTACAATCTGACACATAGTTTCTTTTTAATTCAAGCTCTATGCTCTTCCTATAATTATTTTACACCTCATGCAAACGAACACTATTAGATCTATTAGACTGTGTTGCATTTTTGGGGTTAAATTGCTATCTTCTTTCTAGACTACAAACAAATACCCTGGGAGGAAAAAAAATCAATTCCTCTCATTTTTATATTATCAATAGCCATCACAGTGCTTGGAATATCTGATGAATTAGAGAGTGCTGCTTTGAAACACTTATGGATCCGTTTCATATAGAAACTATAGGATGCAATATGAGCGTATATAGACAGGACAAAAGTCCATGCACACGTACTTGATGTGAAACCTATGGAAGATTGCTCGGCCATTCTGATCCTCATTTTATCATCTATAAAATGGAATTTTAAGTATCTACTTCTTTATCAAATTTACTTTTAGAATGAAACACAGTAATGAATGTAAGAGTATTTCAGGTGCTACCGTGGAATAACAAACTACCGCAAAACTTACTGGCATAAACAATCATTTCATTAGGGTACCTTTTTTTTTTTTTTAATGTTTTAGTTTTTTCACCATGAGACATGTGGGAACTTTAGCTCCCCAACCAGAGATCAAGCCCCAACCCACTACAATGGAAAATGAAGTCTTAACCATGGACTGTCACAGAAGTCCTTAGGCTGCCAATACTGCAGTTCAGGAATTAATCATGGAAAGGCTCAAACAGAAGTTCTCCCTTGGAGCCTCTCTGTGGCTATGGTCAGCTGGTAGCTACAGCTAGGATTATCTGATATTCTACCTTATTTTACGAAACAGTCCTTTGAAGTCCTGAAATTCCATATAAAATATTCTATGGTCCTGAGGCTCAGAGTAGTTGAATTTTGTATGCGGTGGCTCAAGGTTCCATGTACAACCCATCCAAGCAAAAGACAAAACTGTATTATATTTTACAGCCAAGCTTGGAAGTCAGGTAACATAACTTCTCCTGAATTTTTTTTTGGTTATAAATGAAGAACCCAAGTTTCACAGATACAAGGGTATGGGACATAGGCTCACCAACTAATAAGAGAGATGGTCATTTTTTTTTTCTTTTTTTTGAATCACCGTGCATATGTGCTAATTCTCTCCAGTTGTGTTTGACTCTTTGCGACCCTATGGCCTGTAGCCCATCAAGCTCCTCTGTTCATGGGAGTCTCCAGGCAAGAATACCAGAGTGGGTTGCCATGCCCTCCTCCAGAGGATCTTACCAACCCAGGGATCAAACCTGCATCTCTTATGNTTTTTTTTTTCTTTTTTTGAATCACCGTGCATATGTGCTAATTCTCTCCAGTTGTGTTTGACTCTTTGCGACCCTATGGCCTGTAGCCCATCAAGCTCCTCTGTTCATGGGAGTCTCCAGGCAAGAATACCAGAGTGGGTTGCCATGCCCTCCTCCAGAGGATCTTACCAACCCAGGGATCAAACCTGCATCTCTTATGTCTTCAGCATTGGCAGGTGGGATCTTTACCACTAGTGCCGCCTGAGTGAAAGTAGCTCAGTCATGTCCTACTCTTTGCAATCCCATGGACTATACAGTCCATGGAATTCTCCAGGCCAGAATACTGGAGTGGGTAGCCTTTCCCTTCTCCAGGGGATTTTCCCAACCCAAGGATTAAACCCAGGTCTCCTGAGCCACAAGTAAAGTCCAGAGCCACCTGAGGAGCCCTCTTAATCACCATGTAACTATAAATCATACAGGGTTAAACAAATGTAACAAATCATCTCATTGTCCTTTGAAGAGGTCATTTAATCAAGGTTCATTATATTGTCCCTATTGCCAAAACACGTCTTTCTTCTGTTTTTCATGACAACCTAATCTGCAGGATTTTCTGCTACTCACTGCCTTCTTTTCAGTCTCTTTCTTTTCTCTCTCTCTCTTTTCTGGCCCTGACTTTTCCACCTTTAACTGCTGAACCATCTAGAGGCTTGGTCCTAGGTTCCCTTGTCATCTCTATAACAGAGTGATTACCTTCGGTCTTCAAACCTGAATTAACATATGTATGCCAATGAATGCTAAATACACGTCTCTAGACCTGAAACTTCTCCTCAAATCTAGATTCACTGATCCCAAAACCTATTTGAAATTTCAACTTGTATACTAAACCAAACTCCACACATATAAATAGAACATAAAATGTGATATCCAAAACCTGTGTCCCATGAGTGGATGCCATCACTACTCATCCAAACTTTGTCTAACTTTCTCTTAAAATAAGTGAAGTGAAGTCGCTCAGTCGTGTCCGACTCTTTGCGACCCATGGACTGTAGCCCACCAAGCTCCTCTGTCCATGGGATTCTCCAGGCAAGAATAGTGAAGTGGGTAAAATGGAAGCACAGAAATCCTAGGTTCCAAGTCTGTACAATACATTGGATATGTCATCCCATATACCATTTGGGAAATACATACAAAAGAGACACCAGCAATCTACTCACTGTCAGGAATTTTCTCTCTGAGAATGTAGGAACACGCTTCCCTTTCTTCCTCCCTGTATAACACACACACACAGACACACACACACACAGTCTTCTCTTAATTTTATTAAAGGTTCTCATATTCATTGAAATATGCATATCTAAAAGAGACTAAGAAGGAAAAGAACACAGCACGAATGTGTTGTTTGTCTTAAAGTCAGTGTTAACTATTTCAATATGAATTTAGAAGCACTGATTCTTAAAAATTGGAAGGGATTGACTCCAAAGCCTTGACTACTAACCCAAAGGTCACTCCCTTCTTGGTAGGTGGGAGTGTCTCCCTTTTCTTCAATTACTCTCTGAACATCTGGCCATCTGTTTACTAATCAAGTGGGAGGATATTGTGTACTGTTAGCCATCCCAGAAATCTTGTTCTCCACACCTGTTATTAGTTTGGGTACATATCTAATGATATTTGGTTAATAAGATGAAGATTACTGAAGAGTTTCTAAGAATTTCTTAATTTTCTGGTCAGAAACATGAAGAGAATGTCCCTTTCTTAACTCTGTAAAGAACTGTGTGAATAAGTGGTGTTTGGAAACATGGAATACTGAATTGGGAGGAAATTTTCCCTAAGATAAAACACTTCAGGATGTAGACAGAACAGATATAAGAACTTGGGTGTTTGGTAATATCATTGAATCATCAAATTATATAACTATGGAATTATCCTTTTTCTGTGATTCTGGCCACGAGAAAAAATAAAGTATGTGTTTATTTAATCCTTTGAGTTGGGTTTTAGCTGAAGCTGAAAGTATCCTAACTTATTTAAGGACTTTAGAGATTAACTTGGGTTCCCTGATAGCTCAGTTGGTAAAGAACCTGCCTGCAATGCAGGAGACCCCAGTTCGATTACTGGGTCAGGAAGATCCGCTGGAGAACGGATAATCCACTCCAGTACACTTGGGCCTCCCTTGTGGCTCAGCTAGTAAAGAATCTGCCTGCAATGCAGGAGATCTGGGTTCAGTCCCTGGGTTGGGAAGATCCGCTGGAGAAGGGAAAGGCTACCCGCTCCAGTATGCTGGCCTAGAAAATTCCATGGACTGTATAGTCCATGGGATCACAAAGAGTTGGATATCACTGAGCACTGATTGAGTCATCAAATTAGCCATGGAATTATCCTTTCTCTGTGTTTCTATCCATGAGAAAAAGAAAATAAAGTATGTATTGATTTAACCATTTGAGTTGGGTTTTAGCTATAGCTGAAAGTATCCTAACTTATTTAAGGACCTTAGAGATTAACTACCCTAGCCTACATAAAGAAAGCTAAAAATAGGAAATAGCTTATTACAAACCACCCAGGTGGAGAGACAGAAGTCTTCTCTCTCACTTATCTTCCTTTTCCTCCCCTCCCCTCTCCTCCTCCTGTCTTCTTTCTCTCCCCTCCTCTATCTTTCCTGTCACTCAGTCTCTCCCTCCCTCTCTCTTTCTCATAGCATATCCCCACATACACATTAATCATGTGTTTGCATGCACACAAACACACTCACTCACTCACTCTTCACTCAATCCTGCTTGCACCTTGGCCAGATGAAAACCAGAATTGAGAACTGTCAAGTCAATTCAGTACATAGCTGACTCAAAATATTGAATGTCTAGCTAATTTTCCCATTAGATATTTAAGAATTTTTATGTTTGTTTTTATATCATAGGTTTCAGAAAATTTATCATTTGGATTTTTATGCAAAAATTTATTTTGGATACATTAACTGCAGTTCAGGATTTAATACGTGCAATAAAATTGAATCTGTACATAGAATATATTCTGAGATATGTTCTGAAAAATGGGAGCCACTGAATAGGTACTATTTTAATAGCTATTCATTTCTAATAAAAAAGAATCCTATGGGCTTAATAAAGACACAGAATATTATTGAATCATAAAGGGGCTAATTAGTTTTGTGAATTTAAAGTGTCGTGTTTGCACATGAAAACTAATTACTGATTATATGCAACCTTGGATTGAATTTTTTTTTTCACATTCTATTCTGTTGGTTGTAAACCTACATTTACCAGAAGTTGGAGGCATTTCCTTAGCATCTAGATTTCAAGCACTTGGTCAGTAAATAATTTTATTATTTACCACATATATAGGAAGAAATGTTATCTCAAAATCTTTAAGGAACAACTTATACTTATTCTTTGCCAGATTTATACACCATGGAATCTAATCTAAATTTGATGTATAATACGTTAGCTGTAGTATTTTAGTAACCCTAGGAAGAATTCTAGCAATTACATATCAGAGCATCAGCTAATTGAGTTTAACCTTTACATACATGTCCTGGGATCATTTATGAGCACAACAGAAACACTTGAATAAAAAAGAATCATTTACTTGCATATTATTTCTAAATCAGTAAGAAAAAATGGAATCAAACAAATATACCTGAATCACCAAAAAATAGAGCCACACAGAAAAACTATTTGCAAAATGGGCATTTATTTTATGCAATATATATATCAGTCTTCAGAAGCTGGAGCCCTGCCTGTAGCCTTATTTTTCCCCAGGGAATTATCTGATAAAAGTCTGTCACCATGACTTCAGTGTCTTCTTCATTATTTGTCACTAGCTTAAAAAGGAACAAGAATGAGTTACACTGTATCTCTTATTCTTTCACTCAGCCTTCTTGGGATCTGTCCAGAGTAATACTTTATCTAGGATCTTAGCCAGCTATCCCTTGAATACTATATTTCAGCTGAATGAGGAAGAGGAAGAAAGAGAGGAGAGAAGGAGAAAGAGGAAAAGGAAGAAGAGGAGGAAAAAGAAGAGCTCTCCAGCATTACTGTCACTATCTTCGACTGTCACTTTACATTAGGCAAGTGTGTCAAAAAAACAAGTATGTCTGCAGCCCTTTAAGAATCTTCTTTTCTACCTTATGTGATAACCCACTCCTTTTATGTATACTTTTAATTACCTGACACTATAATCTCTTATTTTCTCTGAATCTTTTCTAACTTCATACCCAGAAAAAATATCTGATGATTGTACAATCATTTATGCATTCATTAGGCTTATATATATGTACCTAAGATGGGTAGAGCATGGGACTCTCAATCCCGGGGTCATAGTTTTGAGTCCCATGCTGGGCGGTTTCTCTTTGGGTCGCCCAGGTGGCACAAGTGGTAGAGATTCCACCTGCCAGTGCAGGAGACACAGACACTTGGGTTAGATCCCTGGGTCCAAAAGATCTCCTGGAGAAGGGAATGGCAACCCACTCCAATATTCTTGCCTGGAAAATTCCATGGACAGAGGAGCCTGGCAGGCTAACATACATGGGGCTGCAAAGAGTCAGACATGACTGAGCACATACATAAGATGAAAACACAGCTTTAGTATACAGTTTCACAGAGAAGGAGAAGGTTCTGAAATTTTAACTAAGGGTCACCTGAAGACATAGGTTACTTCTTTGACAGCACAAGTAGAACAGATATCAGAGATTATCCCCTTGGTCTAGTTTCAATCCTGTTTTTTCACTGCAATAGTATTCTTCATCCATCTCACTTCTAATTTTATACTTTATTCTGAATTCCAAGTAGGCTCAGAATTATTTTGTTATTAGAATATTTGATTTTTTTTTTTACACAAAATAAGCTCTTGTTTTAAAACAATGGACCTAGGTGACTCTAACACATGGCACTCCGTAGTATTAAGTCCTCTGAACACAATATTCTATACTTTAAAAGGTGCTCTTCAATGCCTGCTCTTTTATTCTCACTCATTTCTCGTTCAATGTCCCACACAGATTTTCTTTTTTCCTATTTAAGACCATAGCCTGTTTCAGGTTATTATCATTTCATCTTTTTATTTTATTTTTTTTAATATCTTTATTTTTTTTCTTTTTAAAAAAATCTCAGTTTTATTTATTTTACTTTACAATATTGTATTGGTTTTGCCATACATTGATATGAATCCACCATGGGTGTACATGTGTTCTGCATTCTGAACCCCCTTCCCACCCCCCTCTCCATTCCATCCCTCTGGGTCATCCCAGTGCACCAGCCCTGAGCACCCTGTATCATGCAGAAGCATTTGTGTCAGCAGAGAGCTCATGTAGTCCTCAGTTCAGTTCAGTTACTCTGTAGTGTCTGACTCTTTGCTACTCCTGGCAGCATGCCAGGCCTCCCTGTCCATCACCAACTCCCGGAGTTCACTCAAACTCATGTGCATAGAATTGGTGATGCCATCAAGCCATCTCATCCTCTGTCATCCCCTTCTCGTCCTGACCCCAATTCCTCCCAGCATCAGAGTCTTTTCCAATGAGTCAGCTCTTCGCATGAGGTGGCCAAAACATTGGAGTTGCATCCACAGCATCAGTCCTTCCAATGAACACCCAGGACTGGTCTCCTTTAGGATGGACTGGTTGGATCTCCTTGCAGTCCAAGGGACTCTCAAGAGTCTTCTCCAACACCACAGTTCAAGAGCATAAATTCTTCGGCTCTCAGCTTTCTTCACAGTCCAACTCTCACATTCATACGTGACCATTGGAAAAACCATAGCCTTGATTAGACGGACCTTTGTTGGCAAAGTAATATCTCTGCTTTTTAATATGCTATCTAGGTCAGTCATAAATTTCCTTCCAAGGAGTAAGCGTCTTTTAATTTCATGGCTGCAATCACCATCTGCAGTGATTTTGGGGCCCCCCCCAAAGAAAGTCGACACTGTTTCCACTGTTTCCCCATCTATTTCCCATGAAGTGATGTGACCTAGGTACCTTGTTAAGCGGCTGCACAGTTCTGAGTGGTAATAGCTGGACATGCCTGCACAGCTGCCTGGAACCCATGAGGCGACAGAAGCACTAACAGAGGTGGTGCTGACAGGAACAAAATAGAAACCATGACAACCAAATGTTGTAATGCTTGAAAGGGTGCCAATCTTTTGTAATTTTTTTTAGATAACATTCTAAATTTGAAAACTGCCTCTATGACTCCAGATGGGAGCCACTCAATATTTCATCCAGCAGGTGTACACACATACAAGCTAAAGATTTTCATACATTTGACAATCAGTCCCAGCCACTGAGCAAAGATGATCTTTGAAAAAAGCTTGTAGATTATTATCAATTCAGCTCAAGTAACACCAAAAATACTGAGAAGGTGGTTATTGAGCTGTGAAGGAAACCAAAAAGTCTTGGAAAATAACAAATGAAATCATTTATTTATTTTAGTTTGCCCCGCAACTAGAGCAGAACCTTCACTTTTGAGATGCCACCTTAAAAAACAGACAGGCAAACTGATGTTCTGAGAGGACATGATAAACTGAATAAAAAGTTAGAAGAAAAAACTGAATGGAAAGCCTAATAATTATTCACAATAATTTTTAAGATATTATATCTTAATATTTCCCTTGATGTCATTAATAACTAAAATATATTAGAAAGACATGATAATGTGGGTTTCTCTTCCACATCCATTCCTATTTTAATTAAGTCAGTATTTGAATAATGATTGAACTTTTTAAAGTTTATGCTGAGAATTTCTCATAAACTTTATAAAAGCAATTCAAAAATTTAACAACTCTCTATATATTTTAAATCTTTTGCATCACTGAAAATATATTTCACAGTGTTTATGATATGATGAACAAAAAACCTCACACTTTATAACACAGTTTCCAGTTGTAAAATATCTCAATCTGAGAATCCTTTGTGTTTAGTGAATCCTTGATTTCTTAAAACAGGTCATTCTTTCCTGATACACATATCTCTGTCTTTAAAATTAATTTTTTGGTAAAAATTCAGATAATATATAGGTACAGGTATTTCTCTCACAGTGATCTTGTTGCAACTATTACTGAAAAAGTAAATTAGAGTTTATTGATTGGCAACAAAATAAGTGTTTCACATAACAAAATAAGAACAAATTTGATATCTTGGAAAAAACTCATAAATGAAAAAATCTGATCTATGACTATCTAAATAAACATGTTTGTAATATTAATACATAAGATGACATTTAAGCTGCAAACTATGAGAACTGATTAGCATTCAACATAATAAAAGAATGCTTTCAGAATACATGATGCTAAAAAAATACTAATAATAATTAAAAAAAAGAAAATTATAAACAACCCAATACCTAGACAATTCACAAATGAAGAAATCTGAATCCTCTCACAGAATTTTCTTTAATGAACTTTTTTCCCCTGCCCATAGTTTGGCCAAGGTTCCCAGGCAATAGGTGCCAAACTAACATTCTAGAGCAGGTTTTGAAAATATGGTAAAGGACATCTTTAGTCATAACCTTTAGTCTATCACACACAATGAGGTTATAAAGACCCCAATGCTGAAAAGAGGTGGGGCAGAGAAGATGGAGAGCGTTGGTTTCCTGAAAGTGATGCCATAAGATTCAAGCTACAGAGCACATTCACAGTGGAGGAGCACCAAGGCTGGCTGGTGTCAGAACACGGCCTTGGAAAGGGCAGGACTGTGGCTGGCTAGCTGCTCTGACAGCCCCTGCAGGAAAGGGAACTGTTTCTGGGGAAGGCTGAACTTGCAGATTTTGTGGGAGTAAAAACATGAGTATGAGGACTGGGAGCCAAGATGGCTTTGAAAGGGCCATTGTTCTCCTACAAAGAGACTGTGATAAATGTATCACCCTAGATCAAAAGTTAAGAATCAAGTCACATGCTGCTAATCAGAAGAAATTAGCAATAACAGCTGAGAAGAAACCTAGACGGAGCAGCAGCAGCAGATTTTCAGGAAACCAGAAAGCATCTCATGACAGAGTCAGATTTAAACCACCACCAAATCCATCAAGCTTTATTTCAATAAACCATCCCTGTTTCTTAATTTCCTTCCTTTTTTATGAAGCTTAACTACTGATGTAAGAATGTTTTGAAACTGGAAGAGACAAAGATATATTTATCATATGATCTAAAATATTATGGGAAGCCCTAGATTTTTACCCAGGTATTGAAAAAAGGAACCAACATTTGGGTGTTTTATGCGTGTTTGAGAAGAAAGAATAAAGTTGCTTTACCAATGCACCATCAGTTGAGTTCAGTCGCTCAGTCGTGTCTGCCTCTTTGCGACCCCATGAATTGCAGTACACCAGGCCTCCCCGTCCATCACCAACTCCCGGAGTTCACTCAGACTCACGTCCATCGAGTCCATGATGCCATCCAGCCATCTCATCCTCGGTCGTCCCCTTCTCCTCCTGCCCCCAGTTCCTCCCAGCATCAGAGTCTTTTCCAATGAGTCAACTCTTTGTATGAGGTGGCCAAAGTACTGGAGTTTCAGCTTTAGCATCATTCCTTCCAAATAAATACCAGGGCTGATTTCCTTCAGAATGGACTGGTTGGATCTCCTTGCAGTCCAAGGGACTCTCAAGAGTCTTCTCCAACACCACAGTTCAAAAGCATCAATTCTTTGGCGCTCAGCCTTCTTCACAGTCCAACTCTCACATCTACACATGACCAATGCACCATACTGGATTCCAATTTTTTATAGGCATCACAACATATGAAATAAATATTAACTTCACTAATAATCAAAAATATACATATTAAACCCAAAATAAACTTTTGTATCACAGATATCAAATCCACAGAAAACTAGTCTTACAATATAAGTGCTGACAAGAGCTTGGAGAAATAAAAATTCTCATACACTACTGCTGGGAGTAGAAGTAGTTATAGCAAGTGTATGTTAGCAGATATTAAAATTTGTATCCATACCCAAGTAACAGACTAAGTAATTCTTCTGCATCTACATGCTAGAGGATCTTCTACATGTGAGATAGGAGAAATTACAAAAACTCTAACTACAATCCTCTTTGTGAACAAATAAAATGCCAATATAATGGAATGGTAAATTATAAAACAGAGGATGAAAAATTATTACTATATCATGGCTAAAAGTTAATGTATTAGATACATGCATATATATTTAAACAATATAGAAACGTAACATTTGGTAAAATATTTGCCTCAGACATGACTGAGTGACTTTACTTTCATTTTTCACTTTCATGCATTGGAGAAGGAAATGGCAACCCACTCCAGTGTTCTTGCCTGGAGAATCCCAGGAATGGGGGAGCCTGGTGGGCTGCCATCTGTGGGGTCGCACCTAGTCGGACACGACTGAAGCGACTTAGCTGTAGCAGCAGCATAAAGGATGAAAGTAATTATAAAATTTTAAAACTGAAATAATATTTATTATGCTTTTGAACGCATATATGTGAATGTAGGTGGAAATACAAACATAATGGATTTAAAGGTATACAATAAACTCACTTCAGCATTCTCTTGTGCTGGTCAAGTGCTTTTGACTCCATTTATTCTGGCTAACAGGGCTTCCCTTGTGGCTCAGCTGGTAAAGAATCTGCCCACAATGTGGGAGACATGGGTTCAGTCCCTGGGTTGGGAAGATCCCCTGGAAAAGGAAAAAGCTACCCATTCCAGTATTCTGGCCTGGAAAATTCCATGGGCAGTATAGTCCATGGGGTCACAAAGGGTCAGACATGACTGAGCAACTCTCACTTCACATTCTGGCTACTGGACTAGTGCTATATTTTAAATTATTTTTTTATTATAAATCCCCAAATTGTAATCACTTATCAACCACATCTATTCCCTATTATATTTTTATCATTGCATCACAGTATAGAGGCAACGAATTATAGAGTCACTAGGATTTTACATTTAAAGAACAGTACATATCTAAGGCTCTTTAAGCAAGAAATAAAACAATAATCAATGATTTTTGTAATCATTTTTTTTCTTTTCAGTGAAAAGGCATATAATGTTTATCATGTCAATGTAGCTCACTACACAGTATATTTTAAGATAGGATGTGTGTGCTCATATGTGTTTTTAGAGCTGTATACTAGTGTAAGTGCATACTGTGAATTTAGCTATCACTACTTTTGGAGCTGCTATCCATCTCTTATTAATCTTATTAGCCAGTATTACAGATGGAAAAATTAATAATATAAAACTGCATTCTCTGCATTTTTGTTTAAGACTACAAAGTTTTCCTTCTTTTCAGTCAAGTAATCAAATTCTATCTTGTATAATTAACACTAAAATAAAACCATAGTTTTTATGTTCCAAATTTGCTGTTGTTTCAGACAGTTTACAGAGACAACATTTCTTATTCTAATTCCATTGGTATAGAAAACAGATACAGAATCATTCAGAGTCATAAATGTGTCCAGTTAACCCAAAAAGAAAGCATCCGTCGTATCTAGATTAAATTGGATTTCAGTGGTTACTCAGCGCAGAAAGAGCAAGTGACTGATAGAACACGTTTCTTCCCCTAGTATCTTTTTACTGCCTTACAAAATGACTTGTCAGTTGCAAGCAAAGTTACAGGAGAACTGAAATCTAAGTCATTAAATTAAAATGTAACATAAATAAACTTCATTTCTCTCCTTGATTTCCCATTCATTTCTTTTTAGTATAATGCTCCTGTCCCAATTTCACTTATTACAAATTATCCCAAATTCCCATCACTATCATTAGTCTTCTTTTGTATTTGCTATACAGAGAAGGCAATGGGAACCCACTCCAGTACTCTTGCCTGGAAAATCCCATGGACAGAGGAGCCTGGTGGGCTGCAGTCCATGGGGTCGCTAAGAGTTGGACACGACTGAACTATTTCATTTTCGCTTTTCACTTTCATGCATTGGAGAAGGAAATGGCAACCCACTCCAGTGTTCTTGCCTGGAGAATCCCAAGGATGGCGGAGCCTGGTGGGCTGCCATCTATGGGGTCTCACAGAGCTGGACTCAAATGAAGCGACTTAGCAGCAGCAGCAGTATTTGCTATATAGTTTTGACTTCCATGGTCAAATACTACATTAGTACTTAGATTTCAGACTGTAAGTAAAAGTTAATTACATAGTTGACTGTACAATCAATTAGCAAATATACAGTTTGAGTCTTCTGGATAGAACCATCCTTATTCGTAGCTGGACTACAGAAATATTTCAGTTTGTCTTCCAAACAAAATTACTACCAGACTTGCTGGTAACTAAAATTTAGTAAAACAAGATGTTAACCATGTTTGTTCACTCCTCAGCATAACTCTGCAGGTTCATTGGTTTATTTTAATAAAGACATACAAGAAACTGAGTACAGACGAAACTTAATTAACCTAATGCTACATTTCAGCCAGTATCATGGTATATGTAATATAAAACAGCAAGTCTAGCTTAAAGAAATAATCATACGTATAATGTTAGGCTAAGCAAAGCCACTATTTCCTATCAAAGTCTACTTTATCCCTTTTCAATTATATTCTATTATAATGAAAGTGAAAGTCGCTCAGTTGTGTCTGACTCTTTGTGACCCCATGAACTATACAGTCCATGGAATTCTCCAGGCCAGAATTCCGGAGTGGGTAGTCTTTCCCTTCTCCAAAGGATCTTCCCAACCCATTGATAGAACCCAGATCTCCCATGTTACAGGTGGATTCTTTACCAGCTGAGCCACAAGGGAAGCCCTCTTATTATAATAGAATGTGTTTATTAATAATGATAGAATTATTTATAATAAGATAGTAAACCAAAGGAATATTTTGATGGTTTTCCTTTTGTATCTACCTGTTGCTATTTGATTCTGGTGACCACTTGGCATTCGTGCATTAAACCTGAAAATTTGTAGATAGATTTAAGTGTTCTCCAGTTTTTGACACCAATGATATTGTTCACATTCACTGGTATTCTTCCAAAAATTCAGCATACTAGCAACATACATAAGTCAAATAACAAAATTATGCAACTGCAGTAGCTCTCTGGGTGCCTGGCCTTGAACCAGTTGGAGTCAAGTGCTTACCACAGATAGAAAGGCTGCTACGACCTCAGCTTTCTAAACATACACACATACATATATACACACATACATGTAGACAGACGCTTTACCATCTGAGCCACCAGGAAGTCCATATATATACATACATATGCATGAGTGTGTGCGTGTGTGTGTGTATATATATATACACATATATGCATATACTGGGGGCATATACACATATATACATATATGTATATATCAGCTGCAGCTGACATCAGTAATCAGAATGCAAGTTTAACATGCAACATTACTCACCAGGCTTCCCTTCTACTCTGCAATACCACTTGCATGCAAAAGTCACAAAAATGAAGAATGGCAGACAGTGAGATCCCTCTCCTGCTTCCCAAACCACGATGTCTCAGCTGCAGTCTCACCCAAGTGCACATTTCTGTAAAATGCTGAAAGAACTAGTGACCATATGCTTCCCACAGCTGCAAAACTTCTCCTTCGTGGTTCTAGCCTTTGCTCTTGAACTCCTGCACATTGCTTGCTAAATCAATTATAATAAAATAGATCCCCAAATTATAATCTGCCATTCACTTGACATCCTGTGAAGCAAACTGGATAAAGGTAAACCTTCCCAGTTTTAACTTTCTTGTCACCTGAAAGTAGCTGGTAAAAATCATTCTAAGGCAAAAAGACTACTGAAATGTTCCACAGGAAATTTAAGGGAAACATGAAGCTAAACCTGTAAGTACATTTCAGAGGACAAAGGCACAATGTATTAAAGTCAAGCCAGGTAAGTTATCACAAGAACTCTTCTCATGTTATTGTGCTGTACTACGTTTAGTACTCAGATTTTCTCTTACCAACAATATTTGGAACCTCCATTTTAATCTTTCCCCAAAGGAATGGATTTTGAAATCTAAAAATCTTAAATGTATACCTTAGCTCTGTCTCCTAGTAATATTTGACCATCATAAAATCATCTAAAGTTTCAGAGGTATTAAATACTCTTCCTTACAATAACAATAATAAAGACAACGTCACAAGGCTGTAAGCTATTTTAAGGGTTAAGTTAGATAATATATACATTTTTTCTGTACACAGTCACTTTATAAGAATTGGAGTATTTCTTCTCTACAGTGGAGTTAGTTAGCACTGGTTAAGATTTTTGCCATTTCACCTCCTATAGTTTCTAAAAAATTGCAAATCAAATAGAGTTCCAGTGCCTCAGTTCTTTTTTTCCCCATACCCATGTGATTTACCATCTCTGCCAAGGGCACTTTCCTTGTGACAATCTGAATTACTGACCACACAGGAAAAGACTGAATAGTCCTGGGGGCCAAATTCTGCCAGCTTATATGCACTGAAGCTTAGCTCTGAAAAGCAGAATAAGTTAAACTTTCCATGAACTGATAGCAGCATTTGTATATAATTTATAATCTGCCAATACCATATCATCCAGAAAAGTGTTTCTTTATAACTATATTTCTTAGGAATTTCTAATAGTAGTTCTGAGATAGGAACTTCCGCTGAGAGTTTCTTCATAAGCCTATTAAATGACTACATTTACAGTTAAAAAGGAGACTGAAATAACAGGATAATATTTTAAAATCTTGTATATTTGAATCTGAAACACATTTTTGTATTCACAGCCAACTATACACCTTAATTTATCACCTTTCATTATTTTCTTTATCTGAAATAGCTATCACACTTTTTAAACAGTATCATTTAATTCTATCTTTCTCACTGATCTTCTCCCCATATATGAGTTGCTTGGTGTCACAAACAACTCAGAATTTTTACTCCATCTATCAGCCCAATAGAACCTAACATTTTCCCTTTTCTTGCCTGTATTCCATGAGTCACTGTTCTTTAGTCAATCACTGAGTAAAAACCTGAGCCTTGGTTGAATTCTATAGTCACTTTTCATGAAGCTTCCATTTAAGCAGAAGGGAGATGTTCTTCAACCAGGCAGCCAGTTCTTTAGTTCTTAATGGTACCCATGAGGCCCATTGGCACTTCATTCTCCCATTTGTCTAAGATTTTAAATTCATATTATGTAGAATTCCAAACATAGTAAAGTAAACCAAGTAACCCACATCCTGTAATAAACTCCAATATATCTATCATCAGGCTTCCCAGTGGTAAAGAATCTGCTTGCCTAATGCAGAAGACTCCACTTTGAACCCTGGGTTGGGAAGATCCCCTGCAGAAGAAAATAGCAACCCACTCCATTATTCTTACCTGGGAAATCCTATGAACAGAGGAGCCTGGTGAGGTATATGTGTATACATATACACACACACACACATATATATATATCCAGTCCATGGGGTCACAAAGAGTCAGACATAACTTAGCAATTCAGCATCTTATCACCTATCACCCTCCTTTAACAAACATCAACCATGTACAATGTTTATTTCATTTAAACTTTGCACACTTACTACCTACCTGACTTTAAATTCAAGTGAAATATCCATATATTGAAAGATAATCACATTAACAGTTTGATTTTAATAAATGGATAAGCATGTAATCCACATTCAGATCAAGATACAGAATATTTCTTCCACACTGGAAAGTTATCTCATGGCCTTTGTTCATTCAATCCCCTCTACACAGAGGTAACCCAGTGTTTTTATTCCTGCTCCCATAGATTAATTTTCCATTGATTACATTGGGTTGGTTTCATCAATTTTCTAATGAAAGGCTGTGTGTATGCTCACTTAGTCACTTCTGACTCTTTGTGATCCCATGTACTGTAGCCTGCTAGGTTCCTTCTGTCCATGGAATTTTCCAGGCAAGACTACTGGGTCAGGTTACCATGTTCTTCTCCATGGGATTGTCTCAGCCCAGGGATCATACTTGTGTCTCTTGCATCTCTTGCATTCACAGGCAGATTCTTTACCACTGCACCACCTGGGAAGCCCAATGAAAGATTAGCTCGTTTTAGTCAGCATTACTTCTGTGAGATTCATCCTTGCTGCATGCATGTTTAATTCCTTTTATAAAGGATATTATTTCATTTAAAAAATAATATCATAATTTACTTAGCCATTCCTCTGTTGATGACATCTGAGTTGTTTCCATTTGCAGTTATTATGAATAAAGCCACTGTGTGAACTTTCTTATAAAAATCTCTAGGTGGACATCTGCACTCATATTTCTGGGATAAATATGTACAAGCAGAAAGCCTCTGTCAAAGTGTAGCCATATGTTTAATTGGCCCTTCAATCTGATTAGATGTAAAAACACAAATGATTCCACCACAAATAGAATACTGAGAGTCAATGGCATGATCTGACAATGGAAATACACAAAATATCTCCTTTTGATATTCCTAGTCAAACACTAATGAGAACCAAGGACCTGAGTGACCATGTATATAATATTTTAGGTTATTTATGCCAAATTAATATGATGAGGTAGACCCAAATTAATGAGTATGATGAGGTAGACTGGTTGCTCCTAATGCTGCTGGACAAGTGGGAAAAAAAAAGGATGTGCTCAGGAATTCAAACTCCCAACAAAATTACTGCATAAAGAACATGAGAATTTCTATAGCTTCCTGAAAAGAGATCCACATCTCCACTAGCTGCAGAACCAAAGTGGCTGAGATCCAAACTCAGAAGCTTATCCTCCAAGTGGCTGAACAGCAAAGCAAATTAAATTCTCAGCTTCACAGGGTATTTATTGTTAAAGGCAATAACAATAAAACCAAGTACTCACATATTTTAATGGGGATATGTGGTAAGACCCTGATACAACTGAGGACATTGAGCATTTAAGTTCTGATGAATCATCTTTGCCAGTAAAAGCAGCTTCCCCAACCCCTAGTTTAGGTGGTCTCTTCACCTACTAACTATGCATTGCCTGGGAAATTGGAATGACCAGTGGTCATTGGAAAATGACCAATGGAAATCATCAGAGCCAACCATTCCATTCTGAAGGAGATTAGCCCTGGGATTTCTTTGGAGGGAATGATGCTGAAGCTGAAACTCCAGTATTTAGGCCACCTCATGCGAAGAGTTGACTCATTGGAAAGGACTCTGATGCTAGGAGGCACTGGGAGCAGGAGGAGAAGGGGACGTCAGAGGATGAGATGGCTGGATGGCATCACTGACTCGATGGATGTGAGTCTGAGTTAACTCCAGGAGTTGGTGATGGACAGGGAGGCCTGGCGTGCTGCAATTCATGGGGTCGCAAAGAATCAGACATGACTGAGTGACTGAACTGAACTGAACCTGGGAGGTTCCAGCTTTCATGATCAATGTGCGAAATAATGTATGGATGTGAGATGTATGGATGTGACATCCATACATGTGAGATTTGGACTATAAAGTATTAAAAGACGCTTGCTCCTTGGAAGGAACCTTATGACCAACCTAGACAGCATATTGAAAAACAGAGACACTACTTTGCAAACAAAGGTCCATCTAGTCAAGGCTATGGTTTTTCCAGTAGTCATGTATGCATGTGAGAGTTGGAGTATAAAGAAAGCTGAGGGCCGAAGAACTGATGCTTCTGAACTGTGGTGTTGGAGAAGACTCTTGAGAGTCCCTTGGACTGCAATGAGATCCAATCAGTCCATCCTAAAGGAAATCAGTCCTGAATATTCATTGGAAGGACTGATGTTGAAGCTGAAACTCCAATACTTTGGCCACCTGATTCAAAGAACTGACTCATTTGAAAAGACCTGGATGAAGGGAAAGATAGAAGGTGGGAGGAGAAGGGGACGACAGGATGAGATGGTTGGATGGCGTCACTGACTCAATGGACATGAGTATGAGTAAACTCTGGGAGTTGGTGATGGACAGGGAGGCCTGGAGTGCTGCAATTCATGGGGTTGCAAAGAGTCAGACATGACTGAGCGACTGAACTGACTGACTGACTAACTGATACAAAATAAATTAGTGAAGGGAGACCCAGCATCTCTGAAGAACTCTAAGGTCAGTCTTCTCTGTAGCCTGAGCTCACAGTGGGGACGGAGGCCACTGAATGGGTAAACCTGAGTACAATGTAAGTCACTGAATCCCAGGAAAACAGAAATCAAATAACAGCAGACAACTGCCAAAGGCAAGATGAGTATAGCTTTTGCAATGTAGAGTGAAGTCAAAGTAGTACTCAGAAAAGCCTAACACATATATACAATGGAGTTGGCTAGTGATTAAAGTCTTCCTAGAAGTGAAATATGTAAGAAGCTTACTAAATTCTTACTGGATCTATGGAAGTAGCTGCTGACCTAAAATGAAGAGACTGCCAGATATTCTTCCAGGAAAGATGGTTTTGTTTAAGATCAGCTGAGAATTACAATTAAGGGTCTGGGTCTGACAGTCCAGAGTCACACGTAGTTGGACGTGACTGGACTTAACACACAGACTTCACATAGCATGCAACCATGGCAAATCAATGACAAGCCCAAGGAGAATGCTTTTACAGAGGGGAAAAATTGGGAGGGCCAAACCAAACCAAAAGTCCAGGGTTCACTGGTTGAGCCCTTGCCAGGAAAGAAGCAGAGTCTTTTTTCTTCCTTTTGGGCTCTGGCAAGTGCTTTTTCCTCCATCCCTGTCAATAAGGTCCATCAGAAACAGTTTTCTTTTAGCTGACAAGGCCAGCAATGCAACCTCACTGTCCTTTCACAGAGGTATATATCAACTCTTCAGGCCTGTGTCATATTTTAGTTCATATAGATATTAATGTTCTTTCTCTTCCACAAGATATCACCCTGGTCTAATTCATTGAGGTCATTATTCTGATTCCCCAATGGCTTAATGATAAAGAATCCACCTGCAGTGCAGGAAATGCAGGAGACACGTGTTTGATTCCTGAGTCAGGAAGATGCCTTGGAGGAGGAAATGGCCATCCACTCCAGTATTCTTAACCTGGGAAAAAACCCATGGACACAGGAGCCTGGTGGGCTATAGTCCATGGGGTTGCAAAGAGTCAGACATGACTGAGTGACTAAGCACTCAGCATCAGCACAGTCTAATTGAACCTAGGGATCAAGCAGTATCAACTACTCTAGATTCACTGGCAAGGCATCTAGGTGCCAGACTGTGAGATTAAATCCAACAAAAATTCTTGGCCTTTTATCTCAATGAAATTTCAATGGGTCCAAAGGTGCAGATCAAATCAAGAAATCCCTTCTAAGGTGAAGAACAAGTTGTTGTATCTGGCCCCTCTTATAACCAAAAAAGAGTCACAAAGCTTGGCAGCCCTCTTTGGATTTTAGAAGTAACACCTTCCTCGTTTGGATGTGTTAGTCCAGCTCCTTATCAAGAAAGCTGAAAACTGCTAGCTTTGAGGGTGGCCCAGTTTCATGCATTGGAGAAGGAAATGGCAACCCACTCCAGTATTCTTGCCTGGAGAATCCCAGGGATGGGGGAGCCTGACAGGCTGCCGTCTTTGGGGTCGCACTGAGTCGGACACAACTGAAGCAACTTAGCAGCAGCAGCAGCAGAACAAGAGAAGGCACTGCAACAGGTCCAAGCTGCTGTGTCAGATACTCTGTCAATTGGGTTACTGGATCCAGCAGAGCCAATGATGCTTGAAGTGGCGCTGGCAGACAGGGATGTTCTTTGTAGCCTTTGGCAATAGGCTCCATCACAGTTGAAAACGTGAATTGACACTTCCAGTTTATCTCCTGTTCTTTTCAATAGACAGTACTTTCAAAGATGCTTAAGGAACACTACTATGTCTGATTGACTATCGTCCCCTTTATACATACTTATACTTTTGTCAGACTTTAGTTAGAAAGATACAGTAAATTGTCTCCTTTTATTTAAAATTATGCCTTTCAATATTAATGAGTATTTGCTATAAAAGTGTTAACATGACTATGGGTGAATATACCATTTAAAAATATAGCAATTGTTTTATTTCAGGAGAAAGCATTCTATCTTCACACCTTTGAATGTGAATAGCATTTTTGTTGTCTTTCAGTAGGATATTCTCACTGCATATGCATGCACCTTAACATCTGTGCCATTTTGTTTTGAATGTTTGACAGAGAAATTATTCAACAGGTACCCCAGCTGTCAAAGCATGCCATTTGTGATGCTTCAACAAGCAGCACAGACTCTTCAAACTATACTGCACCTGAGCAGGGGGAACCTCCACTGGGAACTACTGCCTTAAATGTTTCAAAGCGTACACAGGACACTTACACTTTTCAACATCAGGTCTCCTCTATTTCTGCAAAGTTGGTTTCTGCTGATCATCTCTTTCTTACTTTTCACCTAGGGTGACACTGATATGATTGATACTGTTTACTCACTTCTCAACGCTCCCTTAAATACTGTCTTATCTTTGACGTTTCACTTATCTCTGCCACTTCACTTGTCAGTTATTTATCTCATGTATTAATTATTTCTTTATTTAACGGTGACCTTTTTCTGAAAAGTTCCACGTGCTGATTTTTTTTTTTTTTTGGTATCAAAAAATATTCAGTAGTAGAAGTGGAGAGAATTTATGGAAAAAAATGATATAAGAACATTTCTTAAAAGTTACTTCTCTGAAGCACATCTCAAACCACTGCTGTGTAAGAAAATCTATTCACATAGGGTATACCTTTGATTATTTTATGTAAAGTATTATTTCAAGGAATGTTGTGCCATTTAAGATATTCCACAAGGGAATGGCACTCACTTTCTACTTTTCTAAACCTATTATTCTTCCTCTATTATGTGTCTCCTTTGGTAACACTTTACGTTTCCCCATATCGTAAACCATAAAACCATCCTCAAAATCACATCCTCATATTCCCACATTCATCAAATTCCATTAAACCTATTCTATTTACTCATTCAGACAAATCTTATTAAGTACTTGACAACTGCCAGGAAATTTGATACATGGTGAGATGAGAGAAGATAAATATGCATGATCCCTGACATCATGGATCTTATGGACTCATCTGAGAGGGAGACAAACATTAATCAACTTCACAAACAGCTGCAGTTATACCACAGGTACACGAAGAAGTTGTTACTGCTCCTAGTGCATATATTAAAACGTCATGCATTACATATATACAGTGGAGTGAGTATTACTCAGTCATATAAAGGAACACATCTGAGTCAGTTCTAGTGAGGTAGATGAACCTAGAGCCTGTCATAAAGAGGAAAGTAAGTCAGAAAGAGAAAAAAAAATATGACGTCTAAATGCATATACATGGAATCTAGAAAATGGTACTGATGAACTTATTTGCAGGGCAGCAACAGAGATGCAGACTTAAGAGAACAGACTTGGTGGACACAGCGGGGGAAGGAGGGGAGTGGGATGACTTGAGAGTAGCACTGAAACATGTACATTAATATATGTAAGAGAGATAGCTAGAGGGAAGTTGCCGTATAGCACAGGGAGCTCAACCTGGTGTTCTGTGACAACCTAGAGGGGTGGGATGAGGTAGGGGACAGGAGGAAGATTCAAGAGGGAGGGGGCATATGTGTGCTCATGGCTAACTTACATTGTTGTGTGGCAGAAACCCACACAACATTGTAAAGCAATTATTCTCCAATTAAACAAACAAACAAACAAACAAACAAAAAAAAACTCGAGGAGTGGTGAATCATGCCCAAATTAGAAAAAATAATAGGCTTGGAGCAGAGGAAGATTTGAGTGTTTGAGCTGAGGGAACAGAAGGTGCAAAGGCTCAGTGGACAGAGGGGCAAGTTAAGTCTGTGATACTAATAGAAGGCAGTGTACTGACTGGGTAAAAGTGAGATAGGAAACTTGTGCAATGAGCCTTCTCTATGTAAAACCTTATGAGATATTAAGGAATCTGGTACTTAGTATATAAACTTTTTAAAGCCAGTGATTCCCTTCAAGCAGAAAATGGAAAATGAGAAATTGGCACAATCAGATTTGCGGTTTGAAAGGAGATCACTCAGCTGTGAGAAGAAAAAATTGGAAAGGAGCAGCGGCTGGACCTGGGGAGACTATTTCAGATGCTCCTGAGGAAAGCTGATCTCTTTAATACAAAGACAATGTTAAAGATCACTTATTGTTATCTAAATTCTATAGCTTGGGGAAAAACTGGGAAGGAACCAGGTTTAATGTAGTGAAGAATCATAAAATTTCTAGACATGTTGATTTTAAGAGGTCTTAGAGAAGGCCAATGGGTGATATCAAATAGACTGTTAAATATATAAATCCATGCCTAGAAATTCTAGATTGAAGATATAAATCTTAATTAACTGCATAGAAGAGATAATTAAACCCAAGATGAAGCTGCTTAAGCATCAGAGAAGATCTAAGACAGGGATGTGATGACTTCTGGAACATAATATCTGAGAAGATAACAATGAAATTAGAAAACAAAGCAAGAAGCAGACAGACAAAATCAGAGAATGGTACCATAAAAGGCAAAGAAAGAGACTATTTCAAAAAAAGACTTATTGGCCAAGAGAAATGAAATCATCTACCTAAACAAAACGTGTATTCAAATATTCTATAAGCAGCATCATAGCCAGAAATTGAAAACTACCCACTCAACTATTGAATGGCTAAACACGATGGAAAACTACTCAATCATAAAAAGTAACAAAGTAATGAAATATGCAATAATATAGAAAACATTAAAAGCATACCACTAAATGAAAGAAAGTGAAAGAAAAAATGTGAAGTTGTCCGTCATTTCTGATTCTTTGCAACCCCATGGACTATAGCCTACCAGGCTCCTCTGTCCATGGGATTTTCTAGGCAAGAGTACTGGAGTAGGTTGCCATTTCCTCCTCCAGGAGATCTTCCTGACCCAAGATTGGGAGGAGGACCCAAGACCTCCAAGGAGGTCTCCCACATTGTAGGCAGATGCTTTATCATCTGAGCCACCAGGGAAGTAAAAGAAAGTGAAAGTGAAGTCACTCAGTCGTGTCTGACTCTTTGCAACCCCATGGACTGTAGCCTACCAGGCTTCTCGGTCCATGGGATTTTCCAGGCAAGAATACTGGAGTAGGTTGCCATTTCCTTCTCCAGGAGACCTTACTCTTCCTCTTCCCGACCCAGGGGTTGAACTCAGGTCTCCAGCATTGTAGGCAGACACTTACCATCTAAGCCACCAGGGAAGTCCTCAAAGGATTCCCTTGTGGCTCAGCTGGTAAAGAATCTGCCTGCAATGCGGGAGACCTGGGTTCAATCCCTGGGTTGGGAAGATCCCCTGGAGAAGGGAAAGGCTACCCACTCCAGTACTCTGGCCTGGAGAATTCCATGGATGTATAGTCCTTGGGGTTGCAAACAGTCAGACATGACTGACTGACTGACTTTCACTTCACTTCATAAGAAAATGAAAGAAGACAATGATAAAACACAAAATTCAAAGAAAAAGAGAAAATGATCATGAAATAAAAGACATTAATGCTTCTCTGGAGCTGGGGGTGGGGGGTGGAAATTGACACTAAAGGGTCAGAATGGAACTCTTTAGAGTTCTGGAAGTATCATATATCTTGATCATGGTAGAGATTAAATGAGGCAAATTACACCTCAATTAAGCTGAGTAATGAAGGGAGTTGTAGGTTAAAATGAAATGTTACTGAGAGGCCAGGTGTGATTGAAACTGAAAAATATTTCTTAAGTTAAACACTGTAGACACCAGGTTTTTATCAGAAACCACTGTACTAGAAGTTAAATCAGGGTGACTGTTTTTAAGGACTGAAATAATTTATAATGACCAAAAAACAAAAGGAACAACTTTTCTAAAACTTAAGACTATTAATTAATGACTTCAACTGTTTAACTCTTCAGGTGATGGGGGACTCAAGTGGTAAAGAATCTGCCTACATAGGAGGAGACCTGAGTTCTATCCCTGGTCCGGGAAGATCCCCTGGAGAATGTAATGGCTACCCACGCCATTATTCTTGTCTGGAAAATTCAGAGGGACCTGGTGGGCTACAGCCCATAGGGTCGCAAAGAGTTGGACATGACAAAGTGACTAATACTTTCATTCACACTTTCATTTAACTCTTCATCCTTAATTAAATCCTAACAAACACATATAATACTCCTTATGACTAATATACATTTTTGCTTTGTTTTTATTTTACTTTGTTTTTGCTTTGTGTTCACCATAAAAACTGTCAACCACATCCACACTGAGGATGGACATGATAATGACTACAATTCACTACCTTAAGATTAGAAGTGGGAGATCAGTTATTTGGCAATTGCATCCATATGTTATTACTATCATTTGAGTTTTAGGGTTTTTTTTTCCCATTACATTGTATTCATGAGAGTTTTTAAGCTTCTTAGAGCAATCTACCACTACCTGACTATAAATTACATAAGTTCATATCTAACACTTACGATGAATCATTTCACACTATTTGTTAGGATTGTCACTTTTAAGAGTAAGAATAATCTTGACAATATCAGAACTGTAATTTTATGTAGATTTCTCAGGGACCTTGAGAATTTTAATTGAACAAATAGTTAAGATCAAACATAGTTTGATACACTTCAAATCCATAAGTGACTTTAATTGTTAAATATTTATTTGCACATTTAACTAACTACATCAAAATATTTCAGATGGTTTCAGAGCATTTGATATAGTTAACTTAAAGTGAATCATTTATCTTGAAAAAATATAAAACATTATATACACATAAAACATAAAGTCTTTCTAAATACAGTACTCACTTTGGAAATCAATTTTATACAGATGTTTTCTTCACCCTAATTCTAAATCAATCCCAACCCTGTATCAAGAAACAAGAGTACATTAAAAAGCATGAAATATATAACATTTTATGATAGATATGGAATAATCTTTCTTTTCCTATCTATTCCATAACTAAATTTTCATTAGTTAGGCTTCTGATTGGGGAAGGCAATGGCACCCCACCCCAGTACTCTTGCCTGGAAAATCCAATGGACAGAGGAGCCTGGTGGGCTGCAGTCCATGGGGTCGCTAACAGTCGGACAGACTGAGCGACTTCACTTTCACTTTTCTCTTTCATGCACTGGAGAAGGAAATGGCAACCCACTCCAGTATTCTTGCCTGGAGAATCCCAGGGATGGGGGAGCCTGGTGGGCTGCTGTCTATGGGGTCACACAGAGTCGGACATGACTGAAGTGACTTAGCAGCAGCAGGCTTCTGATTTGGTGATTTAAGATGTTCTTATCCAGTGTTGTTGAGTCACGATCTATCCACAAAGACCAGAAAATCAAGTGTAAAGGCAATGCCCGTCATTATGTAAAAATCTAACCCAGTGAAAACACAAGAGCATTGAGCATAAGAAATAGATATTGCAATCTGCACTCTAAAACCAGGCACTGTATTCTGCCTCTACGAGAGAGGCTGTCACTAGTTCTCAACGGTGGCAGAAAAGCCACTGGGTAAAAATCTGGTAGAGCTACTGTAACCCAATAACAAAACAACTTCTGTATGATCCAGTTTTCTTTATGTCATTACATCCAGTTTCATCCAGAGCTAGTCCATCTGACTAGTGAGACACACATGTGATGCCCAAGTTGTACCTTCTAGGGAAACTGCCAAATACAGAATGTAAATATTTCAGCTTCTATGGTGAGAAGAAGACTGTCAAAGAAGATGGTGGATTCCTCTAATATGTGATGAAGTTTCAGATGTTGGTATGTCAAACAATAACAAAAAAATTACTCTAGACATTAGTAATGATTTTCTAGAAGCAAAAACTATAATATACTTTCTCTATGCACTGACAATTACTTATATTTACTCAAAGGACTTTTGGTACAATATATAAGCATTAATTAGTGCACACCATTTGTAGCCTACTAGACACTCTTTAACTATGAGTCAGCACTCTATAGCTTATGACTGCATTACTTTAAAAGTGTGAGGTTTAAAATTCTATTTGTGACAAGCTCACAGATAACATCATATGCAATGTTGACAAGCTGAAAGCCTTTCCTCTAAAATGAAGAACTTGACAAGGATGCCCACTCTCACCACTTCTATTTAACACAGAACTGCAAGTTCTAGCCACAGAAATCAGGCAAGAAAAAGAAATAAAACACTTTCAAATGGGAAACAAAGAAAGAAAACTGTAACTGTTTGCAGATGGCACGATACTATGAACACCCCAAAGTCTGCACCAAAAAACTTTAGAACTAGAAAGGAATTCAATAAAGTTTCAGGATACAAGATTAACATATAAAACTCTGCTGTTTATTTATACACTAATAGTGAAATATCAGAAAAAGAATTCAAGAAAACAATCTTATGTGTTTACGAACACATCAAAAAAGAATAAAATACCTAGGAATAAATTTAACCAAGGAGATAAAAGACCTGTACTCTAAAAACTATAAAACACTGATGAGTAAAAATGAAAATGATACAAAGAAATGTAAATATATCAAGTGCTCCTGGATGGGAAAGTTTAAACATTATTAATATGTCCATATTACTGAAAGCAATCTACAGATTTAATGCAATCCCTCCCTCCCAGGTGGCACTGTTGGTATAGAATCTGCCTAGAATGCAAGAGGCCTAGGCTCAATCCCTGGGTCAGGAAGATCCCCTGGAGAAGAAAATGGCTACCAACTATAGTATTCTTGCCTGGAAAATTCTATGGACAAAGGAGCCTGGCAGGCTACAGTCCATGGGGTCGCAAAGAGGTGGACATAACTAAGCACACAGTTCCTCCTTCTATCGAAATACACACTGCAATTTCAAAGAACTATAAAATATTCCTAAAATTTATATGGAACCATAAAAACCCCAGCTTGCTAAAACAATCTTGCAAAAGAACAAATCTGAAGATACCACCTACTCTGACTTCAGTGTGTGTGTGCTAAGTTGCTTCAGTCATGTCAGACTCTTTGAGACCCCAGGGACTGTAGCCTGCTGGCTTCTCTGTTCATAGGATTCTTCAGACAAGAATATGGAGTGGGTAGCCCTTACTTCTCTAACTTCAGACTACAGTACAAAGTTACAGTAAACAAAACAACATGCTATTTGCACAAAGCACACACACAAATCAATGGAATAGAATTCAAAGCCCAGAAATAAAGCCACACTCTTATGGTCAATTAATCTGCAACAAAGGAAACAAGATTAAACAATGTAAAAAGGTAGTCTCTTCAATAAGTTGTTCTGGGAGAACTGGACAGGTATGTGTTAAAGAATGATATAAGAACATTTCATTATACCATATATAAGAATAAAGTCTAAATGGATTAAAAGACCTGAATGTAATACCTGAAATCATAAAATTCCTAGATAAGAGCATAGGCAGAATATTCTTTGACATAAGTTGCTGTGATAATTTTTTAGATCTATTTCCTAAGGCAAAAGATATAAAAGCAAAAGTAATCAAACAGGACATAATTAAATTTAAAAGCGTTTCCACAGCAAAGAAAATCATTGACAACGCAAAAAGATAACCCCAGAATTGGAGAAAATACCTGTAAATGATACGACTGATAAGGAAACATATATTTTTATATAAATACTTATAGCACTCAGTATTTTTTTTTTCAAAACATGATTAAAAGCTAGGAAGAAAATCAGAAAACATTTTCCCAAAGACATACAGAGGGTCAACAGGCACATGAAAAGATGTTCAGTATCACTAATCATCAGAGAAATGCAACTCAAAGCCACACTGAAATATCAGCTGACACCTATTATAATGGCTACCATAAACAAGAACTCAAATAACTAATGCTGGCAAGAATGTGGATAAAAGGAAACCCTAGTAACGCACTGTTGGTGGGGATGCAATTGGAGGAGCCATTATGGAAAAACAGTGCCAAAGTTCCTCAAAAAAACTAAAAACAGAGCTATCATATGATCCAGCAATTCTAATTCTCAGTATATGTCTGAAGAAAACAAAAACACTAATATGAAGAGATACATGCACTTCAGTGTTCATCACAGCCTCCATCAAGTGATGAATGGACAAAGAAGATGTGGTATATATAGACACACGTATGCATATATATATACAATAAAAGATTGCTGTGTGTGCTTAGTTTCTCAGTCATGCCCAACTCATTTGCAACCACATGGGCTGTAGCCCATCAGGCTCCCCTGCCCATGGGGATTCTCCAGGCAAGAATACTGGAGTGGGTTGCCATATCCTCCTCCAAAGGATCTTCCTGATCCAGGGATCAAACCAGTGTCTCCTGTATTACAGGCAGATTCTTTACCACTAGGACACCTAGGAGGGGAAGGCAATGGCACCCCACCCCAGTACTCTTGCCTGGAAAATCCAATGGACGGAGGAGCCTGGTGGGCTGCAGTCCATGGGGTCGCTAACAGTCGGACAGACTGAGCGACTTCACTTTCACTTTTCTCTTTCATGCATTGGAGAAGGAAATGGCAACCCACTCCAGTATTCTTGCCTGGAGAATCCCAGGGATGGGGGAGCCTGGTGGGCTGCCGTCTATGGGGTCACATAGAGTCGGACACAACTGAAGTGACTTAGCAGCAGCAGGACACCTAGGAAGCCCAGAGAGTATTATTCTAAATGAAATAACTCAAATAGAGAAAGCCTTACATACTGTATGTTATCATTTATATGTGGGAACAAAAAATAAAACTAATGTAGATAACTAAACAGAAACAAGCCTGGTGGGCTGCCGTCTATGGGGTCACATAGAGTCGGACACAACTGAAGTGACTTAGCAGCAGCAGGACACCTAGGAAGCCCAGAGAGTATTATTCTAAATGAAATAACTCAAATAGAGAAAGCCTTACATACTGTATGTTATCATTTATATGTGGGAACAAAAAATAAAACTAATGTAGATAACTAAACAGAAACAGACTCACATATAGCAAACAAAATATTCACACACACACACAAAACCCCCACATATAGCAAATAAATAGATATAGCAAAACAAAACAAAAAATGTAGAGTGTGTAGTCATTTTCTTCTCCAGGGATCTTCCTGACCCAGGGATCAAACCCAGTTTCCTGCACTGCAGGCAGATCCTTTACTGTCTGAGACACCAGATAAGCTCTTGATTATATAACCAAGCAGAAACAGATTCACACATACAGCAAACAAACTAGCATTTACCAGTGAGGAGAGGTAAAACAGGGGTATGCTATCAAGAGATACAAATGACTATCTACAAAATAGATGAGTGAGAGGATACTTGGTACATCATAGGAAATTTAGCTATTATTTTGTGATGACTTTAAATGGCGTGTCATTCATTAAAATGAATTATTATCATACACTTAAAACTAACATTGTAAATCAACTATAACTTCAATAAAAATAAATTTATTTTAAATATAATAGTGAAATAAAATGTTATCTCAAATTGAGCGCAGTGTAGANGTGATGACTTTAAATGGCGTGTCATTCATTAAAATGAATTATTATCATACACTTAAAACTAACATTGTAAATCAACTATAACTTCAATAAAAATAAATTTATTTTAAATATAATAGTGAAATAAAATATGTTATCTCAAATTGAGCGCAGTGTAGAATGAGACAGATGTCCATATCCTTATCTGTGTTCTGATTTCTCTAGTTACTAATTTGAGATTTATGAAAACTTAGCTTACCTCGAGAACCTCAGTTTTCTCATCCATAGAAAGGTATTCATATGGTAATAAAATGGTGAATATATATCTCTTAATATTAAAAAGTGAAAGTGAAATAGCTCTGTCGTGTCTGACTCTTTGCGACCCCATGGACTGCAGCCTACAAGGCTCGTCCCTCCATGGGATTCTCCAGGCAAGAATATTGAAGTGGGTTGCCACTTCCTTCTCCAGGGGATCTTCCCAATCCAGGGATCAAACCTGGGTCTCCCACATTGCAGGCAGATGCTTTAACCTCTGAGCCACCAGGGAAGGCTTATAGAAAAGAGAATTAAATAAAACTAAAGTATACAGTCTATAGAAAACATGAGCTGTTATCTGGGTCACATATCATAGTTAAGCAAATGCCTTCATATGTATTCTCTCAATTTATCACTTATTTCACATATAATCTTGTTAGGTAACTCCATGGCCTCTATACCACTGTTGAATTATACTGCACCCACTTACTCTTCACTTCACAAAATAATAAACAAAATACAGACAAGACACACAACTGCCATTTATGTGAGGTAAGACCACGTGTAATAAATTGAAGAAAGTAGGGAAAACCACTAGACCATTTAGGTATGAACTAAATCAAATCCCTTATGATTAGACAGTGGAAGTGAGAAACAGATTTAAGGGACTAGATCTGATAGAGTGCCTGAAGAACTATGGACAGAGGTTCATGACATTGTACAGGAGACAGGGATCAAGACCATCCCCATGGAAAATAAATGCAAAAAAGCAAAATGGCTGTCTGAGGAGACCTTACAAATAGCTGTGAAAAGGAGAGAAGCAAAAAGCAAAGGAAAAAGGAAAGATACCCATTTGAATGCAGAGTTCCAAAGAATAGCAAGGAGAGATAAGAAAGCCTTCCTCAATGATCAGTGCAAAGAAATAAAGGAGAAAAATAGAAAGGGAAACACTAGAGATCTCTTCAAGAAAATGAGAAATACCAAGGGAACAGTTCATGCAAAGATGGGCACAATAAAGGACAGAAATGATATGGACCTAACAGAAGCAGACGATATTAAAAGAGGTGGCAAGAATACACAGAAGAGATCTTCATGACCCAGATAATCTCGATGGTGTCATCACTCACTTAGAGCCAGGCATCCTGGAATACAAAGTCAAGTGGGCCTTAGGAAGCATTACTACAAACAAAACTAGTGGATCTGATGGAATTTCAGTTGAGCTACTTCAAATCCTAAAAGATGATGCTGTGAAAGGGTTCCACTCAATATGCAGGCAAAATTTGGAAAATGCAGCAGTGGCCACAGGACTGGTAAAGGTCAGTTTTCACTACAATCCCTGAGAAAGAAAATGCCAAAGAATGCTCAAACTACTGCACAATTGCAGTCATCTCACATGCTAGCAAAGTAATGCTCAAAATTCTCCAAGCCAGGCTTCAACAATATGTGAACTGTGAACTTCCAGATGTTCAAGCTGGTTTTAGAAAAGGCAGAGGAATCAGAGATCAAATTGCCAACATCTGCTGGATCATCAAAAAAGCAAGAGAGTTCCAGAAAAGCATCTATTTCTGCTTGAATGACCATGCCAAAGCCTTTGACTGCATGGATTACAATAAATTGTGGAAAATTCTGAAAGAGATGGGACTATCAGACCACATGACCTGCCTCTTCAGAAATCTGTATGCAAGTCAGGAAGCAACAATTAGAACTGGACATGGAACAACAGACTGGCTCCATATAGGAAAAGGAGTACATCAAGGCTGTATATTGTCACCCTGCTTACTTAACTTATATGCAGAGCACATCATGAGAAATGCTGGGCTGGATGAAACAGAAGCTGGAATCAAGACTGCCAGGAGAAATATCGATAACCTCAGATATGCAGATGACACCATCCTTATGGCAGAAAGTGAAGAAGAACTAAAGAGACTCTAGGTAGAAGTGAAAAAGTTGGCTTAAAGCTCAACACTCAGAAAACGAAGATCATGGCATCTAGTCCCATCACTTCATGGGAAATAGATGGGGAAACAGTGTCAGACTTTATTTTTTTGGGCTCCAAAATCACTGCAGATGGTGATTGCAGCCATGAAATTAAAAGCCGCTTACTCCTTGGAAGGAAACTTATGACCAATCTGGATAGCATATTCAAAAGCAGAGACATTACTTTGTCAACAAAGGTTCATCTAAAATGAAGGCTATTGTTTTTCCAGTAGTCATGTATGGATGTGAAAGTTGGATTATAAAGAAAGCTGAGCGCCGAAGAATTGAACTGTGCTTTTGAACTGTGGTGTTGGAGAAGACTCTTGAGAGTCCCTTGGACTGCAAGGAGATCCAACCAGTCCATCCTGAGGGAGATCAGTCCTGGCTGTTCATTGGAAGGACTGATGTTGAAGCTGAAACTCCAATGCTTTGGTCACCTGATGTGGAAAACTGACTCATTTGAAAAGACCCTGATGCTGCGAAAAATTGAGGGCAGGAGAAGGGGATGACAGAGGATAAGATGGTTGGATGGCATCACTGACTCAATGGACATGAGTCTGGGTAAACTCCAGGAGTTGGTGATGGACAGGGAGGCCTGGCATGCTGCGGTTCATGGGGTCGCAAAGAGTCGAACATGACTGAGCGACTGAACTGAACTGAATGTATGTGCTGTGCTTAGTTGCTCTGTCATGTGTGACTCTGTGCAACCCCATGGACTGTAGCTTGCCATGCTCCTCTGTCCATGTGGACTCTCCAGACAAGAACATTGTAGTGGGCTGCCATGCCCTCCTCCAGGGGATCTTCCCAACCCAGGGATCGAAACTACGTGTTCTGCGTCGCAGGTGGATTCTTCATCATCTGAGCCATCAGGGTAGCCCATGCTAATGTGTGTGTATATATACTGCAGCCATGAAATTAAAAGATGCTTATTGCTTGGACGGAAGGTTATGACCAACCTAGACAGCATATTAAAAAGCAGAGCCATTACTTTTCCAACAAAGGTCCACCTAGTCAGGGCCATGGATTTTCCAATAGGCATGTAAGGATGTGAGAGTTGGGCTTTAAAGAAAGCTGATTGCTGAAGAATTGATGCTTTTGAACTGTGGTGTTGGAGAAGACTTTGAGAGTCCCTTGGACTGCAAGGAGACCCAGACAGTCCATCCTAAAGGAGATCTGTCCTGGGTGTTTGTTGGGAGGACTGATGTTGAAGCTGAAACTCCAATACTTTGGCCACCTGATGTGAAGAACTGACTCATTTGAAAAGACCCTGATGCTGGGAAAGACTGAGGGCAGGAGGAGAAGGGGATGACAGAAAATGAGATGGTTGGATAGCATCACCGACTCAATGAACATGAGTTTGAGTAAACTCCAGGAGTTGGTAAAGGAAAGGGAGGCCTGGTGTGCTACGGTTCATGGGGTCGCAAAGAGTTGGATATGACTGAGCAACTGAACTGAGCTTATACATACATATATAAAATACCCTCCCATGCTGTCGATAAGTAAACACTATTTCTTATCCATGTTTTACAAACACTATTTGCTATGTTACACACTTTGGGGAGAGGAGAGTTAGCTGTTCACTAAAAAAAAAAAAAAAAAAAAAGACTCTTGATTACAGGCTGACAACACTTAAATAATTAATCAATTTTATGAGCAGTCCTCTTGATATCAAACATGACACATACTAAAACCTAGCAGAAGTACAGATTATTGTCTTGAAGAGTGTGTAAAACCTGAGGATCACATTAAAAAAAAAAGCGATACTCAGAACAGAAAATTATGCTACTTAATTACACTGCATTGACATGGATTATAAAAGAATTTGTAGTCCTAGATATGGTGGGGAGGTAAAAATTACATTTCATCTCCATTGCTTAAGGTTGAATGAGACTGTAGATGAATAGCTAGAGAAATTATTAAAGGAAAAACTAATGAGCATAAATTAAAAATTCTCCTTATGTCTCTACTGATATAATCTCCCAACTCTTTAACGTGTTTCCCTGTCCAGGTCACTTAGAAACCGCTGAGTCCTGAAATTTTGTCTGATCTGTCCACCCATACTATTGTATTCTTGCCGATCTGATATTGGGATTTAGATGAAGGAATAATCTAACCCTTCTCACATTGACTGAGCTAACAGAATTGAGCATGAGTTGAAAAAAGAGAGAGGGAACCCATCAAGGAAGAATGATAGAGGCAGGAAGAGAGCGATGGCTGTAGCCAGGGGCACAATTTTATAATAGAACACAGTAGCCATTTATAGAGTAGGTATCTTTAGAATTTCCACACTAAAATCAATATGCCAGCTCTGATATACAGCTCTGCTGCAGGCAATTATTTTTTGGAAAAAAAAAATCATAACAGATTTAACAAAAATAGAAAGTGAATGTATACCCAGAGATTGAATATGTCCTAGGAACAGAAGGCAGCAAGAAAACTACTAACTGCCTATTATGCTTTAAGCATTAAAAAAAAAAAAAGCTTGGTGGAAAGCATGCCAAAATGGACCATTTTCTCCAGTATGGTCTGAACTCAACAGTAAGAGCCCCAAGTACTTGGACATACCTTTGACTTAAGTTTTTCTACCACCACCTCTATCCACCTACACACACAAACACATACACCCATTACAGTATTAATATTAAATGGTTCTTCAGATTTAAAAATATTTACCTAATTCTAACATGACCAGGCACTTTTACTGACTTTCTTTAGATGAAGAAGACAGTTTTTGTCTGTGTCTTTTGGGAGGCTGACAATGTGGACACATTTTCTCAGTTTAGATTCCATCAGGATGGTGCTGCATTTTAGATTCACTTGGATGTAGCAGAGAAATGGGGGATCACACACCACTGACAGAAGTGTAACTAATGGCCCTGTCTCAGAATTTCTGATTTAGGTGTTGATAAATGTAAGTTAGGCGGACAGGCAAGAGTTAGCAGAGTTTTTATAGAATTAACAACCAGACTGTCACAGCATTCAAAGTGAGGAAAGACAGTCTCTCTTACTGACTAGATACTACTGGTTCTCAGTAGATTCTGATAATGATAATTATGATAACTAACAATTGTTTATTGAAATTATGTGACACTTTCCTAACTGTAATGCAAGGTAACTTTTAAAATTTTAATTTAATCCTGCAAGATAAATGCTATTATTATTCCATTTCTACAGTAGGAAAAGGAGGTAGAACGCTTTCTAAAATGAAAGAGTAAAATAGTTCTTGTTTCATGGAGAAGACTTGAGGCTAAAAAAGTTGTATAAATGTTGTGAAGACAGTGTGGTTCCAATGAGAAAAATGGAAACGCAGAATGAGAACTGAAGTAAAATATTTTAAAATTCCTCCTAAACATAAACCTGAATAGAAAATAAAATATTGGAAGTAGAAGATAAATGCAAAGAATCATTGTTTTGTTATACCCTCCTCTCAGAAAAACTCAGAAATCAGATGAAACAATGTATTTACAGATGTTTCAATATTTTCAATGTTCATTCAAAAAATTTTTTGACATTCAAAAACTTTCAAAAATGTTTCAATATTGTTTTCAATAGTTATTCCTAAAAGCTTAGTTTAGAACTGTGGATATTACAGCTCTCACAGAATATCACTTTTTGATACGTTTGTGAATGAATTACTCATGTAGACAGATTTTATTATTGACCTGTTATAACAGCTCCTTTCTTTAAGGCATATGCACAGTTTATATCTCACAAACTAACACAGTCTATTAGAGATAGGTTTCTAATTCTTGACCCACATGCAACAATAGCCTATTGTAGGTTAATTTTTTTAGCTTTCCTAATAAACAGCAGACCAAGAACAAAAACAAAACTTCTACAATATGAACCAAAAAACCTAGGATGTAAGAGTTTTATTTGATGCATGCATTCTCCAGTTTGCAAGAGGATTTACCCCTCCCTAAGATTTTTCATCAGGCAGTTATATATATTCATTTATGCAACTACCTTAAATATTCCCATTAGTTACTGAAATTTTTACTCTAACATAAAAGGAGATGGTAGTCTGGTTCAGTGACGGAGGAAGAGGGCAGGATGATGGGAAGAATGGTGTCACTTCATGTTCTAGCACACATCACAGCTTATTCTTGGAGAACCAATAAGGAAGAAGTACCAGCACCGGTGGTAGGAGGTGAATTCAAAGAAGCCCTGAGAATGTCTTATGATGTGAGGTCTCATTCTGAAATCACCCAGAGCACATGGAAACAGGTTGACCTTTGCTCAGTGAAGTGAGAGGCCTCAATGCCTTCCTGAGACACACAATGCAGTCAATCCCTTCTTGATGCTTCCAGACCCTATCAAGCACAGCAGGCTGCGATCTCCTATCTCATGGAAACACTGCCAAGGACCAGATCGTGAGCAAAGCAGCAGATATTAGTTCTCAGATTTTTCTCAGGATTTTCTTCCTGAAGTTGCCTTTGAGTTTTGGTTTTGATACTTTATATATATATATATGTTTGATAAGTGTATATATGCTTGAGTACTATGCTTTTGAAATCTCAAACATCTGACTGAAATGAGAAAAAGGTCGTGCCCTTTCTTCACTGCCCAAAGATGTGGGCGCTGAAATATGTGCACTCTTACTATCACTCTTTTGGCCAAGTTTGGGAATTTAACAAATGAATATAGCACCTGAGCCACCTGCACAAGATTTATACAACCAAATCATGGTAACCAATAGCTACTGTACACATGACTCATTTCAAGTCTATGTAGCCACCTATTATCACCATATGTCTTTGATTTTTAGTAATAGGAATATCCTTTATGAATAATTTATTTTCTATTGAGAGCTCATAAAGGAGATGGTCCACAGATCCAATATGGGAAAAGGAACACCATTACTGCGTTAGACTCATAGTCCATAAAAACCACTATTTATTGCTGAAATCTGCTTCGAAAGATTTGCAGTGAGGAACTGTTGCTGTCCTTCCCTAAAAATTATCAGAGTTTAATACAATCCAAGCCAGTTGTGCATATGACTGGTGATAGAAGTAAACTCCAATGCTGTAAAGAGCAATACTGCCTAGGAATCTGGAATGTTAGGTCCATGAATCAAGGCAAATTGGAAGTGGTCAAATAGGAGATGGCAAGAGTGAACACTGACATTTGAGGAATCAGTGAACTAAAATGGACTGAAATGGGTGAATTTAACTCAGATGACCATTATATCTACTACTGTGGGCAAGAATCCCTTACAAAAAATTGAGTAGCCATCATAGTCAGCAAAAGAGTCTGAAATACAGTACTGGATGCAATTTCAAAAACGACAGAATGATCTCTGTTCATTTCCAAGGCAACCATTCAATATCACAGTAAACCAAGTTTATGCCCCAACCAGTAATGCTGAAGAAGCTGAACAGTTCTATGAAAACCTACAAGACATTTTAGAACTAACACCCAAAAAAGATGTCCTTTCTATCACAGGGGACTGGACTGTAAAAGTAGGAAGTCAAGAGATACCTGGAGTAACAGGCAAATTTGGCCTTGAAGTACAAAATGAAGCAGATCAAAGGTTAACAGAGTTCTGCCAAGAGAACGCACTGGTCACACCAAACACCCTCTTCCAACAACACAAGAGAAGACTCTACACATGGACATCACCAGATGGTCAGTACTGAAATCTTTCCAGCCAAAGAAGCTCTATACAGTCAGCACAAACTAGACTGGGAGAAGACTGTGGCTCAGATTATGAATTCCTTATTGTCAAATTCAGACTTAAATAGAAGAAAGTAGGGAAAACCACTAGACCATTCAGGTATGACCTAAATCAAATCCCTTATGTTTATACAGTTCATTTGCTCAGTCGTGTCCAACTCTTAATAACTCCCATGTATTGGAGCACACCAGGCTTCCCTGTCCAGCACCAATTCCTGAAGCTTGCTCAGATTTATGTCCATCAAGTCAGTGATGCCATCCAACCATCTCATCCTCTGTTGTCCCCATCTCTTCCCGCATTCAATCTTTCCCAGCATCAGGGTCTTTTTCAATGAGTCAGTTCTTCACATCAGGTGGCCAATGCATTGGAGTTTCAGCTTCAGTATCAGTCTTTCCAATGAATATTCAGGACTGATTTCCTTTAGGATTCACTGGTTGGATCTCCTTGCAGTCCAAGGGACTCTCAAGAGTTTTCTCCAACACCACAGTTCAAAAGCATCAATCCTTTGGCACTCAACTTTCTTTATAGTCCAACTCTCACATCCATACATGACTACTGGAAAAACCATAGGTTTGACTAGATGGAACTTTGTCAGCAAAATAATGTCTCTGCTTTTTAATATGCTGTCTAGGTTGGTCATAGCTTTTCTTCCAAGGTGCCAAAGTGAAAGTGAAAGTGAAAGTGAAGTCGTGTCCAACTCTTTGCGACCCATGGACTGTAGCCCACCAAGCTCCTCCATCCATGGGATTCTCCAGGCAAGAATACTGGAGTGGGTTGCCATTTCCTTCTCCAAGGGATCTTCCTGACCCAGGGATCGAACCCAGGTCTCCCACATTGCAGGCAGACGCTTTAACCTCTGCACCACCAAGGTGCCAAGTATCTTTTAATTTCAGCTTCATGTACAAAGACATTTAAATTACTTCAGAAACCACCAGTGCATCTTGCTTCATGCTGTGACTCAATCTCTGGTTTAAATATCTGCTGTTGTTATTTTAGGATTTCCATAAACTACCTTAATGCCTAGATCTTCTTCATACTTTTTTCATTCATTCCCATCTTCATGGGCCTTTGCCTCTTCCTTTGGGTTCTCTGGTTTCAGCCCTGCCCTGAAAGCCTCCGCTCTATGACTTCTAGGTTGGAGTCTTTTGACTCTGCCTCTGCTTGGCATGGTTTTTAGAGACTACTCACAAGATGCACTCCTCTTAGCCATCCCACTGGAAAAACCAATGGGCTCAAGGAATTAGCCAGATTCTGATCCCAGAACCTATTATGTAAAGGATAGTTTTTCTATAGTAATGAGTATGTGATTAAAATACAGTGAGTCATCAACATTAAGATTAGGCTTGTAGTTGCAGTGGTTTTGACTGTGAAACTAATGATAGATCAGTTTGTGAGAACAATATTCTTACTTATGGTGTGACAGTATATTATCATCTTTTTTGTGAAGTACAGACTTGGAGGACAGAAAGAATCCCATGTATGCCAATATGAAATGCTCCTTAACATCTCCAATCCTCAGTTTCTTCAACTGTCAAATAGGGATAATATAATATTGTCTCCCAGGGCCATTAGTGTATTTTTCATGCCAACAGTCTGACACCAAATAACATTTAAGTAAAACAGTAAAGAGTAGTAGCAGTGTGAGCCAGAGTATGCAATAATGTATTTAAAAGTATTAATGCCTGAAACACATGTGATGATTTAATCAAATGGGTTATGTAGAGGCATAGCATGATCAAACAAAATTCTGGGAATACACATGAGTAGGTGACCGATAACAATGACTCAGAAGATATAAAAGATTATCCTTCATATAATTAGAATGGGTGACACTCTGAGGCTCTGAGTTCATATTGACGAGGTATGCTAAGATCATCTGATTGAAAGCATGGCCAAATTATATTGTGTAGCAACTTCCTTCAAGCAGAGGAGTCAACTGGTCCACTTGTTTTACTACAATGAACTTATGACTTCATACCCTGTGCAAAGTGCAAAGCTTAGTCTTCAGGAGGTATTATGACTTTTCTTTCTATCTTCTTTGAATGCTGTCCCGAGACTGCCATTTAAGGATGAAAGCCTTCATGGGGAACTGAAGGTGTCTCAGGGGATACTTGACACCAATGTCAAAATTGTGAGGGACTATTTATCCAGTGTCAGACTTTATTTTGGGGGGCTCCAAAATCACTGCAGATGGTGACTGCAGCCATGAAATTTAAAGATCCTTACTCCTTGGAAGAAAAGTTATGACCAACCTAGATGGCATGTTGAAAAGCAGAGACATTACTTTGCCAACAAAGGTCTGTCTAGTCAAGGCTATGGTTTTTCCAGTGGTCATGTATGGATGTGAGAGTTGGACTGTGAAGAAAGCTGAGTGCCAAAGAATTGATGCTTTTGAACTGTGGTGTTGGAGAAGACTCTTGAGAGTCCCTTGGACTGCAAGGAGATCCAACCAGTCCATTCTGAAGGAGATCAGCCCTGGGTGTTCTTTGGAAGGAATGATACTAAAGCTGAAACTCCAGTACTCTGGCCACCTCATGTGAAGAGCTGACTCACTGGAAAAGACTCTGATGCTAGGAAGGATTGGGGGCAGGAGGAGAAGGGGATAACAGAGGATGAGATGGCTGGATGGCATCACTGACTCAATGGACATGAGTCTGAGTGAACTCGGGAGTTGGTGATGGACAGGGAGGCCTGGCGTGCTGCGACTCATGGGGTTGCAAAGACTTGGACACGACTGAGTAACTGAACTGAAGTGAACTGATTTATCCCAGTGATTCTTCATCTGGATACAGTCGCATGAGTACAATTGGGTGAAACCAGCAAAACTCTGTCCAGCCAAGTCATGTAGTCATGAGAAATCAATATTGATGTGAATCACTAAATTGTGAGACAGTTTTTTACACAGCATTAGATAACTGAGTCACCATTGACTAATTTAGAAATAATTGAAAACTTTTATCAGGAAATGATATAAGTAAAGCTGAATATACTGTATCTTTGAAACATTTTTCAGCAGTTTTTTGTCCCAAGTAATTTACATCTGTTGTTAGAGAACACTAGTTTTATGGAAATCCTGTAACTACAAAAAAAAAAAAAAGTTCATCATAGAAATATAAAGTTAAAAAGGTTCAGATCTACAGGTTTACGCTTTCATGATCTCCCTTATTAGAAGTCACTCCATGGGTGACAGTATCACTGAAACTGTAATTCTTATAGGTTTTAACAGCTAAACACCAACATGTGCCTTTGGGATCTACTATAATTCCATTTAAAAACTATAAGATGGGGGTGGGAGGGAGGCTCAGAGTGAGGGAATATATGTATATTTATAGCTGATTCATGATTCAGCAGAAACTAACACAACAGTATGAAGCAATTGTCCAATTACAAATAAATGAAATAGACAACAAAAAATTTAAGAAATAAAAACTATAAGGTACTTATAAGCAGATCTTAGCTTAACAGTGTTTTTTTTTTGGGGGGG
>SJYX01001693.1:178764-196219 GCA_006410675.1 Oreotragus oreotragus
AAGATCATGGCATCCGGTCCCATCACTCCATGGGAAATAGATGGGGAAACAGTGGAAACAGTGTCAGACTTTATTTTTGGGGGCTCCAAAATCACTGCAGATGGTTGACTGCAGCCATCAAATTAAAAGATGCTTACTCCTTGGAAGTAAAGTTATGACCAACCTAGACAGCATGCTGAAAAGCAGAGACATTACTTTGCCAGCAAAGGTCCATCTAGTCAAGGCTATGGTTTTTTCCTGTGGTCTTGTATGGATGTGAGAGTTGGACTATGAAGAAGGCTGAGCACTGAAGAATTAATGCTTTTGAACTGTGGTGTTGGAGAAGACTCTTGAGAGTCCTTTGGACTGCAAGGAGATCCAACCAGTCCATTCTGAAGGAGATCACCCGTGGGATTTCTTTGGAAGTAATGATGCTAAAGCTGAAACTCCAGTACTTTGGCCACCTCATGCAAAGAGCTGACTCATTAGAAAAGACTCTGATGCTGGGAGGGATTGGGGGCAGGAGGAGAAGGGGACAACCGAGGATGAGATGGCTGGATGGCATCACTGATTCGATGGATGTGAGTTTGAGTGAACTCCGGGAGTTGATAATGGACAGGGAGGCCTGGTGTGCTGCGATTCATGGGGTCGCAAAGAGTTGGACACGACTGAGTGACTGAACAGAACTGAAGATCAGTTTTTGTTGTTGTTTTCCCCTTAATATTGGCCATTTATTTTGCATTATTTATTCTACTTCATATTTTAGTGGTCAGCTACTGATTTGGGCATGTACACACCATACTCAAAAAACTCAAGTCCTGTGTATATATGTCTATGGGGAATCTCAGTTAAACTCCAGGCATTTTTCTGTCTTCCATGGTTTCAACTGTACAGCAGGTTTCTCAGTTCTCCCTTTGCATGTGAGTACGTTTCTATCAGTCAGACAGGTTTGGATGACTTATGGGTGGACCTATCATTCTAAGCTCTGCTCACTAAATTTCTGGCAGGTTTGTAGCTTGCCCCAACTGTGACTGTGACTTCTGGCTGACAGATGTATAAACTTCATCTCATTTCCTATGAGTTAGTAAATTTTACTAATAACGTCACCCATGTGAGTTTTCAGTTATATTGGTCCAAAGGGAACCCACCCCCTCTCACAGCAAGACTGATTCTCATGGCCAGAGGCCACCCAGGTAACACTACCATGTTTGCTACCAAAAGTTGGGTGGACTTGATTAGACCTGTACCAGGAAAGAATGTCATAGACTTTGCTACTCTTACTAAAACTGTTGAAAGTTTTTATAAATGTATGCCTCTCAGTTTGTTTGTTTCATCGTTTTTCAGGGAACACATTATGGTTGTTTTCAACCATTCTGTCCAATTTTATACTTTTTAATTTTTAGGAAAGGATCTGCCAAATTTTTTAAGTTACTGTCAATCAAATCTACCCCTGTTCCTCCCAAGTTCCTTTATACTACCACTGAAAAGACATGGTGGATAGGCTATGACAAATTTTTATCAAGTTCCCCCACTAAAGTAAGTCATATGAATTCTTCACTTTTCATGAAAGAGTGGTCAATATAAAGCAGTGAAAACTCAGTTGCAGAGGAAAAGGTTGATGTCTTTACAGCTGCATATATATTGTGTAATGAAAAATTTTTTTCTGAAGTTATACAGAAAAGACATCTGTTCCAGTGATAACTTACCTTTGTCCAAACTTTTTAATGTATTTTTAATTGTAGGATAATTGCTTTATAATATTGTGTTTGTTTCTGCTATTCATTAACATGAATCAGCCATAGGTATACATATGTCCAGACCATCGAACCTACCTCTCTATTCCAACATTTTTACTGGTAGCACAGATAGAATAAAAATAACTCAATGAAAATATAAGCTGATGGCAAATATTTATGCTCAGCTTTATTTCTGATAAACTTAACTATATAATTTAGTATTCTTCAATTATGTGATCCAATTTGAGGTTTTCCTTTTGCCCTGAGAATGCATACCTGTGCAATTCATCCTGAATCCATCTAAACTGATTCTTTGTAAGCTAGATTTCTCTGAGAGCTCTCAGTTGCCAAGCTGCCGTTTGAAAATGAAATATGATTCTCATTATATTAATCCCTCACTTAAAGTGATCCTTGTTTCAGTTCAGTTCAGTTGCTCAGTCATGTCCAACTCTTTGTGACCCCACGGACTGCAGCATGCCAGGTTTCCCTGTCCTTCACAAATTTCGAAACTTGCTCAAATTCATGTCCATCTACTCGGTGATGTCATCCAACCATTTCATCCTCTGTCGTCCCCATCTCCTCCTGCCTTCAATCTTTCCCAGCATCAGGGTCTTTTCTAATGAGTCAGTTCTTACCATCAGGTGGTCAAAGTACTGGAGCTTCAGCTTCAGCATCAGTCCTTCCAGTGAATATTCAGGACTGATTTCCTTTAGGATTGACTGGTTGGTTTGATCCTGCAGTCCAAGGGACTCTCAAGAATATTCTCCAACACCACAGTTAAAAGCATCAATTCTTCAGCACTCAGCTTTCTTTATGGTCCACCTTTCCCACCCATACATGAATATTGGAAAAAACATAACTTTGACTAGACAGACCTTTGTCAGCAAAATAGTATCTCTGCTTTTCAATAGGCTGTCTAGGTTGGTTATAACTTTTCTTCCAAGGAGCCAGCATCTTTTAATTTCGTGGCTGCTGTCACCATCTGCAATGATTTTGGAGCCCAAGGAAATAAAGTCTGTCACTGTTTCTACTGTTTCCCCATCCATTTGCCATGAAGTCATGGGACCTGGTACCATGATCTTCATTGTTTGAATGTTGATGGTTACGCCAGGTTTTCCAATTTCCTCTTTCACTTTCATCAAGAGGCTCTTTAGCTCCTCAAGGCTTTCTGCCATAAGGGTGGTGTCATCTGCATATCTGAGGTTATTGATATTTCTCCCAGCAATCTTGTTATTGTGTCACAACTCTATTCCTTATGCCATCTTGAATTCATTTGATTTCCAGCTACAATTTTATTAATTCTTCTCAGTTTATTCAATTGCATCCAATGGCAAAATTTATGCAAAGCATATTATCACTAGCATATCTGAATTCAACACAGATTAGGACAATTAAAAATTGTCTGAGACTATGAAAAGGGAGCTGTAATTTGGAAGCAAAGCTATCTAGCAAGATGAATCCTTCCTGAAGTATCCTGAGGCAGACTGATCTAAGCAGAGGATACTCTTCTCTTCATGATACAAAGTGAACTAAGAAAATAAATCTATTACATGCATGTACATATGTATATTTGTGTGTGTATTATGTATGTATGAATTAGTAAGGCTTAACAAACAAAACATTGTAGAGTGAACAAAGAAAACTTATACATGCATGTGTATGTATATATGTGTCTATCAGCAAAACTTATTAAAGATGCAAATATTTTGAAAAATATATTGTCAAACTCTCCTACATATTAAAACTGGGCTACTGTTTCATAGAGCATGTAGTAGCCTACTTTGATTCTCTAAGACCCATCTGATTTTACAGGTACCAGGATGATGTTTTAAACACCAATATATTTGGAGGTATGATGGGGACTATAATCTTTGCATCTTTTAGAGATTTAAAGATATCCTCCATTCTTCCCCCTACAATATTATTTTTTATTTTCTTATGTAGGGAAGGGGGATAGTTTCAGACTTTTCAGAGGTTTCTAGCCTCATAGCCCTGTATCGCACAACACAGGGTTACCCCAGGTACCAAGTATATCAATCCCAATTACACATTCTGAGCCTGGGTAAATACTACCAAGTGGGTGTACAAACTTAAATGAATACTCTATAAGCTTAATATGGACTAGGATTTCATCTGTTAGCTGGAATCACATGCCTGTATTCTAACAGGCGGCCATGATGACACTTTGGTTCTCTGGATATCAACTTGCACCTGTGTTTAATGGTCCTTGAAATGTCTGGGCATTTATCTTTCCCCAGTGTATATTTACTCAAGTTAACAGCCACAGATACCCTTGGGGAAGGACTGATGGAATTATTATTTATAGTTATTATGGTATTACAGATTTTATTTTTCTTTTTGGAGATGAGGTTTCCTCTCCCTTCAGTGGTTTCCAAGTGTGAAAATTATTTCATAAAAGGAAAGTGGGAAAGAGATGGTGACACTTTATTGGGATGACTTCCCTCAAGCTCCTAATCCTCCATCATTGACATCTTCTGTAGAACAAGCTGAGGTGTACTCTTGCTGGCTGACCATCTCTTTTTCCCTTGACTACCAGGTTCTATCAGTCATCTCTGTAACTCTCTGTGATCCAGATCCCTTGACTGGCACTCTGATCCTTTCCTTCTCTCCAATAGTTGTGTCCATAAAGCTTCAGTCAAGTAAGCACCGATTCCTAGCCTCTATAGATTTCAAGTTCTATGATTCTTGCTACTTTTAGTGAGCCTAGTTATGTCATGGCCTCTGCTGTCATCAGCCATAGATTACAAAGAAAAGTCAACAGGGAAAATTTTAGTGATGCTGAAACAAGCTCCTCTCACCTGTTTTCTAACAATCATATTTTTCTCAAGTCCTGATGCACACACCAAACCTCTGCTGATTAATCAGTGTAGGTTTATACCTCCGGTTATCTTCTCTCCAAAATAAGGTATACTGCCTGAAATCCTTCCTTGTAGAAGAATTTCCTTCCTTCATAGCCACATTCTGAATGGATCCAACTGCAGCAGCGCTTTTCTGTCTGATGCTAAAAAACCATGGGCACCAATTGTAAACCAAGTTTGACCTATCTTTCCTTGTCAACCTGTTATAGGACATCTCAGGATAATCCAGCAGAGACTGAAGGATGGTGAGAAATGCATCAGCGACGTAAGCACTGCGAGAGACTGAGGCATGTGTCCATGCCTTTTTCTTCAATCAAGGAGGCCGTCTTGTGCTCTTTATACATTATGAGTAGCCCAACGCAAAATCCCAGTATGCATCACTTGTTCTCGGAAACTCCTCGTGATGGGAAGAATTTGATAACAAGTCAGAGTCTAACTAGAAAATAGAAACCACTTGAGAATGAAAATAGACTCATTTTAAGGATTTAATCTATGGGAACACTAAGAAGACAAACAGGGGACAAAGAATATTCAAACGATTATATAAACATTCATTGAACTTACAACGCTTATCTTTGCAGGAGTGTTATGCAGGTTTATTTACTAGAATGAGTTAAGTGTATTGCATGATATTTCAAGATTTCATAAATGCTTATGCTTTGTCTCATAAAGCAATGGCTTAACAAGCCTGATTTCTAAGGAATTCCATAAGAAAATATATTTACTTTTAACATCAGGTTTTTTTTTTTTTAAAAGAGATATCTTTGGTGATGGACAGGGAGGCCTGGCCTGTTGCAATTCATGGGGTTGCAAAGAGTCGGACACAACTGAGCGACTGAACTGAACTGAATTGATTCTTAATTATCAGTATATATTTAGCTTTGAATAAACCTCCAAACTTCCAGAATTTGACTTTCTCTGACAAAATAATTCTGAGAAAAAACTGGTGTCAGTTGACTAATGGAAAGAAAAAAAAAAAAATATGTGTAAACTATTCACCTCACACTGCTCTTTCATATGTCTCAGTGATTTGCATACTTCTTTAAATTCCAAATTAGCATCCCATTTGCAAAATTGGCTATTTGGACCTTTTTACATTCTAACCTGTTGTAAGCTATTATTAATGAATTTACAGCACACTAGCTAGCAATGGCACCTTGATAAATTGTAATCGGCATTAGCTAATTTTCTTTTGTAAGAGCTGTAACTTGTGCGAACCTGTGGATATTGATCATTAGCACAATGATCCATGTCACAAGCATCTCCATTTATCACAACCTCATTTTCATTAATGGCATTAGTAAACACTTTAATTCACTTCCTCGAGTCAACAGAATGTGATAGAGCTTTGTAAATAAATTCAAAGTTTGGGGGGAGAGTGAGAAGTGTTTTAAATCTACGCTAATGGTGACACAAAAGCTTATATATTAGATGAGGCATCATTCACAGCATATCAAGTGGATGCTTAATATTTAAAGAAACCTTTAAAATTGATGGCTCCTTCTTAATGGTACCTAGAAATATGCTATAAATATAAGGCATTTTTTCAAATATAAATTTATTGTAAGTGTTTATTACATCTTAAAATAACTCTTTTTGATCCAGAGTATGAATAAACCCATGCTGAGAAATTTTTTTATTAGAAAATGCTTTCTCATCATGAATGATCTAACTATGTACAATCATCTGAGTACATATATCTCAGAAGTCTGGAGACAGAGAAGCTTCTATTAAGAGTACTGGAATAGGGAATTTTATTTCCTTTCACCACTGGAGGGAATGGGGGAAAATATTGTTTATGATGAAAAACAAATTAGGAGCCCACATGTCAGGACTATCATTTATATTCCCATCATTGTACTTTAAATTATGTAGTATACTGATAAGCTATAACCGAAAATACTATGCTGTGATAGCTTGATAACTAATACATGGTTTATACCCCAAAGGTAGAATAGTTAGAGAAACTTTTAAAATGAACGTGTTCACATGCATTCGCGTCTGTAGACATCTTTATTTTACCTGTCTCCATCTAGAATATTTATGGAAATTTAGTCCATGGTTCACTACACCCTGAAATCGCTTAAATGCCACAACTGACCTGACAGAATCCAAGATAGGGAAAGCAGAAATAGAAAACAGAAATCTGATACATAACACAATACGCTGAATGTCTGACTAGGAAATTCTCTATAGCCTCCCTACCCAGACAGCATTGGTAAAGGCAGCACTGACCTGAGGTAAGTTTTATCCCTTCATATATTATAAAGTATTGGATTTTATGGCAAAATCCAAACGGACTTTTTTGTCAATATAATAATTAAAATAATGATAATAACAGTACTAAAACCTTTTCACTATGTAAGTAAATGTATACTATTCTGAACAGCTTATGTAGAAAAATAGCTAATTGCATGGCTCTTGGAAAAAGACTACCTGAGATCACTTATTACTTATACTCCTTTGAGCAAGTTATTTATCCTATACTGACTTTATCTTTCTCATAGAGCAGGATAATGACATACTTACTGAACATAATAAGAACACTGACAGAATATCCGGGATAGTATATATATATATAGTAATATATAATATTAATATATAGAGTATATATACAGTAATATATAATATATAATATTGAGTAATAATAAGTAACATACAGTAACATATAATAATGTTTATACATTACTACTTTATAAGTTGGACATGACTGAGCACACACATATATACACACACACACGTATACCCAATAATTACTGATGCATATTCGTCTTTTTGGGTATGGTGTAGACATACTGATATAAACACAAAAACGTTTCTTTATTTTGATTAGTGAATATGCTCAATAGCTTACATTTAAGCACTTTCTTGAAAAGAATAAACACAAGTAAATCATTATGTGTGATCACTGTTTCTCAAAAATGTTGGGAATCTACTAAATTGAGTGTACATTTTGTTTTTATATATATAGAATTTCCTGGATTGTGTTTAATCTATTCTAATGCAGATGGCAATTAAGTGACACTGGGTTTCAGCTATTTTGCTGGAAAATAATTTATCTCATGAACAAGGCCATCTCTTCTGTCATAATACTCTAACAGAGAGGATTAAAGAGACTCACATTTGGCTCTCTCCTACCTCCATATGGCAACTGGATTAACTTCACTATTTAAAACCTGTTAGTAAATATCATTCACTTGAAAATAACCATTTCAGGAATAAAGAATTGTACTGCCATCTTTACACTGGACATTTATTTTTAGATTAGCAATATAAGCCATTATGTTAAAAATGGGTCCTTAATAAAGCTTCATTTTTGCTATCAACATTTCCTTGAACATATCATAGTTGAGGCTAGCTATACATATGTGTATAGACACTTTGGGTGCATCATCGGGATTATTATGACACAAAGGAGTTAAAGCATTAACTAATTCAATCCAGGTCTTCAAATTGTACATTTTGGGAGTGGAAATCTTTCTACAGAGGAAAGTTACTCTTATACTTGAAACTATATTATATGTAAGGAAAAATGAAATGGTTAGTGATACAGGTAGATATACCATGGCAAGTTCTGTAAGGTTGCATATTTTCTCTCAACTATCTACAGCAAGTTCTCAAAACATCACTAAAATTCTCAAAAATTCCCCGCTACTACAGTTTTCCTCAATTAGTCCTGCTACTAATTTTGTAGAGATTTATAACATTTCTTTATTTCCCTCTCTCCTTTCCCTTCCCTTTCTTTCTTAGGAAAAAAAAAAACAAACTGAACTTTATTCAACATTTATTTTCCAGATTGTCTTCAGAATGCCTTTGCACTGGAAAGCATTCATCTCTACTCCTGCTCACGTTTGCCACATCTCCCTTCATACTGCATTTAGTTTTTAATCTCCACCAAGTCAGAGCTTGATTAAATACAGCATCCTAGATATTTTTATCTTTAATTTTTCTTTTTTTGCTTTCCATAGTTGCTCAAAAAACATGTACCACTGTGAAAAATGAAAAATACCCGCCAAAAGATGTCCATGTCCAAAACCCCAGAACTTGTGAATACGTTGTTTCCCTGCTTGTAAAAGAGACTTTGTAAAGTGTGGTTAAATTAACGATCTTGATATGGGAAGATCATCCTGGATTATCTGCACAGGTCCAATGTGATCACAAAAGTCTTCATAAGAAGGATGCAGGAGAATCAGAATCACAGAGAGGGGATGAAAGGAAAGGAGAAAATATCAGAGAGGAAAGGAGAAAATATCAGAGAGGAGAGAAGATGCTATGGAGCCAGCTTTGAAAAGGGAGGAAGCCAAAGAATGTAAGTAGCCCCTGGAGGCTGGGCAAGGCAAGGGAAACAAATTCTGCCCTAGAGCTTCTGTAATCTGCACAGGTCCAATGTGATCACAAAAGTCTTCATAAGAAGGATGCAGGAGAATCAGAATCACAGAGAGGGGATGAAAGGAAAGGAGAAAATATCAGAGAGGAAAGGAGAAAATATCAGAGAGGAGAGAAGATGCTATGGAGCCAGCTTTGAAAAGGGAGGAAGCCAAAGAATGTAAGTAGCCCCTGGAGGCTGGGCAAGGCAAGGGAAACAAATTCTGCCCTAGAGCTTCTGTAAGGAATACAATCTTGAGAATCCATTTCACTTTTAACACTCAGAACTGTAAGATAATAAATTCACATTGTTTTACACCATAAGGTTGCAGTAATGTGTTTTAGCAGCAATGGGAAACAAATACAGACATACATGAGCACTAGACAAATTCCTACTGACTACTTTCTCACACCCCTTTTTGCTTTTCCTTATCGTAATCACATGCATATTTTCCACACATTGCTTCTTCTCACTTCTCTATCTCCCCAGTCATTCACATTTCAAAGAATATTTTTCAGTGACTATGAAGCTTATCTAACTCTATAATTTCCTTTATATATTTACAAATGGTAAATGCTAAAAATTATTAACAAGACTAAAAATAAATTGTCAAAAAAACACATAAAATAGCAACAGTGTGTCTGTTCCATCAATTTGACAGAAATTGTCAGGACATGTGGCACACATACCATTTCCTTAAAAGGCATAATCATTAGTCATATCTTCTGATTTAGATGTGCTCTATAGAACCAGCAGTGATCCAATTGCTGATTCATTCATTGTGAAAAGTGTTTACTATGATAATAAAATTCACCCTCTAAAAGATAAACATGATGTTTATTATAGTTTATAATAATATATTCAATAATAATTGTACTAATAACAGCATTTAAAAATAAATACTGAGTACATACTTTATGCCAGTGGTTTAAATTTTATCTGATTTAATGCTCACAACAATTGTCTGAGATAGGTACTATTAGTGATTTTTATAAAAGAAGGAACTGAAGCAGAGTAACTGGACTGAAGTCATATTCACTTAAATTTTGAATGTCCTCACTATAAAGAGGAAAATTTAATTGTCACAAGTGTTAATATGATCGTAAGCCACTTACTTTATTTCTGAAAGACTATTAAGACATCTGACCTTCTACCAAACTGAAAGCTGTTTGTTTAAAATTCTCATTTTTTAAAGTAATGATTTGAGCAGTATTTAACTTGTCTGAGCAGTAATTGTCTATTCTAACTATCTCTTTCATTCCTAAAGACAATTGTTTTCAATTTAACAAAATGTATCATGTTCTTTATTGCCAATAAATGACGTTTAACAGAATGTGGTAAAGATGAAATCGATATAGCCTAGGGGAAAGGGGAGAGAAATTAATTAACTATGCCTCTTTCAAAGTAAAAATAAAAAAAACTATTTTAAGACAAGTTTTTTTTTTAATCACACTAGCTTCTTATTATCTTATGATTGACTTATGATATAATTTATGACTGAAGAGAAACACATCAGATTACAGAAGGTGAGGGAACCCACCCACATGCACTGTCTCCTATAGGCTCCTATTCCCACTTTGCCTGTTCACTGACATTACCTATAGTGGTTGGCAAGCAAGTGCATTTCCACAGGGAATTTGTCATCTGTTTTTGTTATTGTTTTGCCTGCTGCTTTTACTGGGTTGGCAGCCATGCTAAACACTGACTTCTAGTTTTTTTTTTTTTTATGACAACTGAAAAAAAAATAAGTTGTAAACTGTCACTTCTCATCCATCACTGTATTATCGTGAATCACTCCAGCCGTGGACCTCATCTAATCCATTCTCCAGCCTGCAGGCAGGATTATATTAAGAAGGAAAAAAAAAAAAGCAGCCCAGGATCTATTGGATATTTAATTCAGTTCAAAAGCTCTAGGGAAAGACTACTGAAATGCTTGGCATTCTTTTAATGTCATATGGCAATTTGGTTGTTTTGATTATTTCATGACTTTAGTAAATATTTATTATTTTTATTAGTTTGTCAGTAGTGATAGAAATAGGATGAGAAACAGAAATTACATCTAAAAGTAGCTAATTAGCACAACTGAGGATACGACTAGGTCATTGTATGTTTTTAAACTCAAATCAGGTGACAGCTTAAAAACACTTCATCATAGACAGCTGGGAAGAAATGGTGGATGAATCTGAGTTGCCAATGCCAAACATGAATTAGTTTGTTTGTTTGTTTTCCTTTAATTTTTACTGGAGTACAGTTTACAATGCTTTAGTTTCTGGTGCACAGGAAAGTGAATCAGCCATACACGTACACATATCCACTCTTTCTTAGATTCTTTTCCCAAATAGGTCATTACAGAAAATTGAGTAGAATTATTTGCGCAATTCAGTAGGTCCTTACAGTATCAGTTATATATAGTAGTGTGTATTTCTCAATCCCAATCTCCAAATTTGTCTCTCCTTAGCCCTTACTCCCTGGTAAGTATAAGTCTGTTCTCTACATCAGCTTTAAACATAACTATGAAAAGTACTACACAGTACAATTTATCCATGGGCTCTAATATGATAGATAAAACTTAGTCAAACTACATCAATATCTTAAACAAAAAAACACAAGTACCCTGCCTCACTGGCTAGCAAATCCTTAATCCTATAAACACTTGTATATCTCTTTGGCTCTACAGGTACTGAAGTCCTACTATTGTTAATGTTGGAATTAAGCAATCGTGTGCAGCATTATGTGGCTACACTGCCTGTAGTAGATCAGCGAGGTGGCCCCGATTCCTTATCTCCTTATCTATATCCTTTCTCATGTAATTTTCATGTCCTTCTCACGAAGTAGATGGAGTGTGTTTCCCTATAGCCTTACTCAGAATCCAACTTTGTGACTTGCTGTGGCCAGTGAAATGTTAACAGGTAGCAAAAATGTATGTACAATTGGGCTTATGTCCCTTGCAACTCTGATAGCTTCATAAGAAGACCTGGATAGCTTCTGCTCCCCAGTCAAGACCACAGAGCAAGCACATGCAGAACATATATAAAGAGTCCCAACCTCAGAGAATGTCTGGCCAGACCCACTCCTTGAAGCAGAGCCATTTAGTCATGTCCAGCTGATCACTGCTAATCCATAAATTCATAAACTCAACGAATATCTGCAGCTGAGACTTTGTAATTTACATTGGGACACTGTAATTTACAGTTGCAGTAGATACTTGATACACTGCCTTCCCATTATATCTGCTTACTACTTGAGTAGCTGAAATCCTAATATCTAATTTGCATTTACTAGGTATTTGTTGAATAAATGTGAATGGATGAAATCAATATTACATGAAAATTCCAGAGTATTAGTACATGTTCTTTTGGAAGAAAATTTCTAGTTATGATTTAGCACTGATATTAGAACAATATTAAAACTGTTGATTTTTTTTGTGTTTTGCTTCTGTTATTAAAGACAGTTTATATTCATGTCTGTGTTTTATAAAAATCCCATTTTTGTGTGCAAAGTCACTTCGGTCATGTTCTACCCTGTGTGACCCTATGGACTGCAGCCTGCCAGGCTCCTCTGTCCATGGGATTCTCCAGGCAAGAATACTGGAGTGGGTTGCCATGCCCTTTTCAACCCAGGGATCAAACTCTTATGTCTTACATCTTCTACATTGGCAGGTGGGTTCTTTACCACTAGCACCAACCTGGGAAGCTCCAAAATTCCATCAGGATATATAATTAGGATGCTATGTTGAAAACTGACTTGAAAAAATTTTTGTCTTGCTGTTGTTTAGTTATCAATTTGACTTACAGTTATTTTCACTGGTTTCTTTTCATATTTGATTTTAGAATGTGCAGTTTGGGTCTTGGTTAAGAAATATTTTCCTGGGCTCTCAAGGATATTGCCCTATATTGTTTTCTAGAAGGTGTGCTGATTTGCTTTCACATTTTGATCAACAATTCTTCTGAAGTTGATATTTGAGAACATTTTCAGTTAGGGGTCAAATTTAACGATTGTTTCCAAATAGCCTCAGAGTAAATTATTCAGGACTGCATGTTCCACTGCTGTGAAATGTCATTTATGCTTTAAACTGGTATCCTTAATACACAGGTATCTAGTTTAGGATTCTCTATTGCTCATCAGTGGATTTATTGGCTTCTATTTGCACTAGTAAGACTCTTAATTACTGTATATTTATGACTTGGTTTTATATAGATCGATTCAGGAAACAAGACAAATGTATTATGAAGAACTGCTACAAATAAAGGGGATGAGCAGGATTCCAAGGGTCTCAAAAGTATCAAATGTAGAAAGCAGCTACAACTTTTAGGATAAAGGAGTGGAGAAAAAAAAACAAGACAGCGGGTTAAAAAAAAAGTACAGAGCAAGTTGACTACTATGGGTCCTTGATGGCTGCTTCATTGAGTGCTGAGCTTATGAGTCCCCTGCACTCTAATTCACCAGCTGGCATACAGGAAAAAGAAAACACAAAATCATCCCACTGCCAGACAGCAAAACATTTTCTCCAGATCTGTCCTAACAGCATCCCCTCAGGTTAATAGCCTCAAAGTCTGATATTAAGCCAGCAGGCAAAGGATAAATATTTACATGATCCAACTGCAGGATCAAAAAATCTGGAAACAGATGGGTGAATCTGGAGCTGAGAGACAATAAATTGGTAAGACACAGTCTTGACTGCTAGTAGAATAATTCCTACAAATTTGTTCTTATTTAAGCTCATTTTAAACCAGACAATCCTAAAGGAAATCAATCCTGAATATTCACTGGAAGGACTGATGTTGAAGCTTCAATATTTTTGCCACCTGTGATGCAAAGAGCTGACTCATTAGAAAAAAACCCTGATACTGAGAAAGATTGAAGACAGAAGGAGAAGGGGACAACAGAGGACGAAATGGTTACATGGCATCACCTACTCAATGAACATAAGTTTGAGCAAGCTCTGGGAATGATGAAGGACAGAGAAGGCTGGCAAGCTGCCATCCACAGGGTCACAAAGAGCTGGACACGACTAAGCGACTGAACAACAATAAAGCTTGTTTTGGATAATTTGAACTTTCTTACTTTTATATACATTTTAAAATCTGACTGCTAATGTTCAAATAAAAAAGCTTGATCTTGAATCAAGAACTATGAAAATATTGCTCAATTTGAAAATAACTGATATACTTACAAACTCAAAGCTTCTAATTAATGAACATGATATTCCCTCCTTTACTTATCTTTGATGTCTCTCAAATTATTCAATTATAAATATACATATATTTTATACTTTTTTATATTCTTAATTTATAATCTTTCATATTTAAAATCTGAGACTGATTTTTGTGTATAAAAATACAATTTAAAGTGGCAGTCTATTCAATCAACTTAACAGTTTATCTGAAGACTTTTGTATTCTTCCAAATCCACAGCCATGTGATTTAGAGGTGAGAGGTGACAGCAGACCTAGTCTTCCTCTCTATTTACCAACTGTCATTATATATTTTTCTTGCTTTATTGCCCTGGCTAGGAATGGTAGAATGTTAAATATAAGTGATAGCAGTAGATACCCTGTATCTTGCTCATTATCTTAGCTTTGAGCATTTTAAAATTAACTGTGATATCTTGTAATGGTACCTTTCACCAGGTTAACCAATTTCCCTTCTACTTGATTTGTTAAAGATCTGTTTTTCAAATGGCCCTTAACTTAAGTAGCTTTCTCAGTTTATTAAAATAGCCATCCCTTTATCATTTAATTTAGTGAATTAAATTGACTTTCAAATATTAAATAAGCATTCTATTCCTGGAGAAAAGTCAGCTTGATAGTAATTATTCATCTTATATGTAAATAGGTGCAATTTAACAACAATTCAAACTGTTTCTGAAATCAAAGTCTATGAATGGGACTAATGTATTTGACATTTTATATTAATTTTACTGAGGTAAATATATATGCAGTAAAGTGCATAGCTCTTAATTGTATGAGCTGATGAGTTTTTGATTACACATGTATATACCTGTTTTTGATTACACATATATATATACCTGTATAATCAAAAACACAATCCAGATATACAAAGTTTCTTAGTGAATCTTTCATGGCAGTGCTCCCTACTCTACACAGAAATAATCACTATTTTTATTTTTACACCATAAAACAGTTTAATCTGTACTTTATCTTTACATAAAATAATATATAACAAATTCTCTATAGTTGACCATTTGCCCAGGTAAACTCATTTGTTATTTTGTTAATAAAAATATATTAAATGGTCACTGATTACTAGAATCTTTTAAACAGTCTATCTTGTTTTAATATATACAAAATTTAATCCGAGGCGATTTTAAATACTTAAGACACTTGCCACAGTAGATACTGCTTTTATATTTCAATAACAAGTGAAGAGCCAAACCTAGAAATATATATTTTAAGACATATGCTTAATTTTTGAGAGAAAAAAATCTTTTAGTTGAAAAAACACTGTATAGCAATGTATTTTTTATATATTGAATTATCACAAGACAACATAGAAAGAGGTGAGGGTTTAGCTAGAAAAGAGAGAGGAAATGTTTAGCTTCACCTTGGCAGCTCTTCTTTTATGATATTCAAAAACTGCCAGCAAAATAACATAATACATATGATACAAAGGAAAGTCAAGCTGAGGAAAGGAAGTCCATAGCAACCAGAGGAATATCACTGGTTAGTCAGATCATGGATGAAACACAAGCTAGAATCAAGATTGCTGGGAGAAATATCAGTGACCTCAGATATGCAGATGACACCACCCTTATGGCAGAAAGTGAAGAGGAACTAAAGAGCCTCTTGATGAAAGTGAAAGAGGAAAGTGAAAAAGTTGGCTTAAAACTCAACATTAAAAAAACTAAGATCATGGCATCCAGTCCCATCACTTCATGGCAAATAGATGGGGAAACAATGGAAACAGTGAGAGACTTTATTTGCTTGGGCTCCAAAATCACTGCAGATGGTGACTCCAGCCATGGAATTAAAAGATGCTTGCTCCTTGGAAGGAAAGTTATGACCAACCTAGACAGCATACTAAAAAGCAGAGAGATTACTTTGCTGACAAAGTCCCTCTAGTCAAAGCTATGGTTTTTCCAGTGGTCATGTAGGGATGTGAGAGTTGGATTATAAAGAAAGCTGAGTACCAAAGAACTGATGCTTTTGAACTGTGGTGTTGGAGAAGACTCTTGAAAGTCCCTTGGACTGAAGGGAGATCCAACCAGTTCATCCTAAAGGAAATCAACCCTGAATATTCATTGGAAGGACTAATGCTAAAGCTTCAATATTTTGGCCACCTGATATGAAGAACTGACTCACTGGAAAAGACCCTGATGCTGGGAAAGATTAAAGGCAGGAGGAGAAGGGTGCAACAGAAGATGATATGGCTGGATGGCATCACCGACTTGATGGACATGAGTTTGAGCAAGTTCTGGGAGCTGATATTGAACAGGGAAGCCTGGCATGCTTCAGTCCATGGTGTTGGAAAGAGTTTTGGACACGACTGAGAGACTAGACTGAACCGAACTGAGTCAGGTCATGAGAGAGTCTTTCTATTACAAAGATGCCTCTAGTTTCAGAATCTGGATATGGGATGAGAAGAATATCTGACTCAGATTGAGTTCTGATGATGAATTTCTTAAAAATGATTTTCTCAAATTTATAAGTTGAATTCTGTGAGTTTTTAATAGCTAATGAAGGAATTCAAATTTTGAAAACTGTCAATTCTGTCCCAGCATTTACTCTTAAAATCTTATTTATTATCCATACTCTGTTTTTTAAATATCTTATTGATCATTTGGCTTGACTCCTGTCAACCTCCTCCCTCCACCTTTCCTCCTTTAAAAAAGAAAGAAGTTCAATGAGACACTGGAATAAAGCAAGTAATAAAACAAATACTCACATATCTATTGGGGCTTCCCCAGTGATCCAGTGGTAAAGAATCTGCCTGAACTTCTAAACATATTAGCCATTCCTAAAATGAACTTCTTGGTCATAATAATTGTTTTTATATAATGATGATTTCAATTTACTTTCGCATCTATATTTCTGAGAGATAACTGCCTTGCTTTAGGTTTTTTTTGTAATGTCCTTTTTAGATGTTGATATTAATTATGCTGGACTCATAAAATCAGTTTAGAAATGTTATTTTTTGCTTATTTATATTTCGACTTCCACTGTATAATCATAAGGGATTTGATTTAGGTCATACCTGAATGGTCTAGTGGTTTTCCCTACTTTCTTCAATTTAAGCCTGAATTTGGAAATAAGGAGTTCATGATCTGAGCCACAGTCAGCTCCTGGTCTTGTTTTTGTTGACTGTATAGAGCTTCTCCATCTTTGGCTGCAAAGAATATAATCAATCTGATTTCGGTGTTGACCATCTGGTGATGTCCATGTGTAGAGTCTTCTCTTGTGTTGCTGGAAGAGGGTGTTTGCTATGACCAGTGCATTTTCTTGGCAAAACTCTATTAGTCTTTGCCCTGCTTCATTC
>SJYX01001693.1:202440-246781 GCA_006410675.1 Oreotragus oreotragus
CGAAGAGTTACTCCTTAGCTAAAATCTTGTAATTCTCACTGTCTGTTTTAGTTTTATTGTTATTTATGTATTCTACAAGCAGTTTTCTGTCCATTGAGAAATGTCTCATAATTTACAGAAGAAGCAACACCAAGTACTGATGAGAAGGCCAGACCGGGATGTTCACTACATTGTTTGGTTCAAGTTCGCCCTCTTCTGTTGTTACAGAGAAGTGCAGTTTATATAATGGCAGCTTTATTTCGCGGGGAGAATCAAGGTGACTTCTACTTGTTTTGAGGCTTTGCTGGTGGCTCAGACAGTAAAGAATCTGCCTGCTATGCAGGAGACAGGGGTTCAATCCCTGGGTCAGGAAGATCCCCTGGGGAAGGGAATGGCAACCCACTCCAGTATTCTTGCCTGGAGAATCCCATGGACAGAGGAGCCTGGTGGGCTACAGTCCATGGGGTCATTCTTCTCCTCCTCCTCTTTTATCTCCAGATAGATTTATTTTTCCTTTTGCTTCCTTCCCTTATATTCACCACCAACCATCTGAAGTTCTCTCCTTTTTTGGCCCCATTGGTGATTAATTTCTAGCATTGCAGTCTAGTCCAAGTTTTGATTCCAGGATTCAAACCTGTTTTCAAGTCCCTGGTCTTTCTGATGATATATGTGCTGCCGCTAAGTCGCTTCAGTCGTGTCCAACTCTGTGCGACCCCATAGACGCCTGCCCATCAGGCTCCCCCGTCCCTGGGATTCTCCAGGCAAGAACACTGGAGTGGGTTGCCATTTCCTTCTCCAATGCTTGAAAGTGAAAAGTGAAAGTGAAGTCGCTCAGTCGTGTCCGATTCTTAGTGACCCCATGGACTGCAGCCTACCAGGCTCCTCCATCCATGGGATTTTCCAGGCAAGAGTACTGGAGTAGGGTGCCATTGCCTTCTCCATCCAAACACACCTTGTACCAAAACATCCTCTCATGCTAGCTTTTTTAGTTGTGGATATTAATATCTCTACATACATGTGAAGTGAGGAGGGAAGGAGAAAGAATGATTAGGTCTCCTGGCATGAATTATACATGTTTTTATTTGTTCAACTTGTTAATCTGTTTGCTTTGTGGAATTCATGTGAAAAGACATGGATTTAGGGACTGTCCATTTTCCTTCACAAACAGAATCCTCTAAAACTTTTAAATCAGTGTGACATAAAGCAAGATTGACTAGAACAGAAGTAGATTGGATTGTATTCACATATAAAGTAGATGGTATGTGCATATGCTTACATGTGAGCAAATATCTATAATCTTTATTTACTGAATTTTAATAAATAGTCTTATTGTGGGTGCATTTTAAAAAAAAAAAGAGTAAAGAAAACCATTGTTCCAGAATATGTTTGAGACTTTTTTTTTTTTTGGGGGGTCTAGATTATGAGAAAAGAATTTCTAATGAGAAAAGTAATAACAGCAATACTGAAACAAGTTTGGGTGCAGAGCAGAACAAAGTCTTTTGCAGTAAGAATGGTGAGTCATAAACAATGACTCCGAACAATCAGAACAATGTTAAGTAAGTAATGTTAAGTAAGTTGTTGTTCTTTAAGAAAGATCCCGAATGTCAAGCTCAGCTAAATTCAATCTTCAGAAAAATTCTAGGGAGAGCAAAACCAACAAATAAAAACAACAATGTTAGAGACTATGTGTTCAAGTCACAAATTTGTGGGGTTTTTTTTTTTGCTTTAGAAGTTTCATTTTACTTGAATATATTAAGATTTGATTTCTTTCCTCAAAATAACAGTTTGCCCCATATGATAAAAAGAATCCTTATATGTTTTGAAACTTTCCACATGTAAAGCTTTCCTTACTCTATTTTCTCAATTGCTATTTTTATTTGGTTCCATGATTTAATAAAATTAATTAACTTGCATATATGAAAGCATTTAAATTATACATGCATCCATAGAAAAGAGAAATACATATCGTTGAAAGTCATACAAAATGTCTACAATTTTATTGGTTAGTCTAAATATCAGTGTGAAAATAACATACAACTGCAAGATTGCATTTCTTAATTAGACCTACTGGACAGCTGATCTATAGTTAAATGTTTTCTGGTGTTTCTTATTATAACCTGTCATATTTGAAAGTTAAAATGCAAGTGTATATTTTAAAAATTCAACATTACCAGCTGAGAAAATGCTATCCCTACTTTGTCATTCTATTCAGGGGAGCTGTGAGATTCTGATCCTAAGAATAAAACTATAAAAGCTATTGTAATTTCTGGAACATTTTGCATGCATTGTGTACTATGTAACACACTAGTAATCTGTTCTTATTTAATTCCTATAACAACCCTCTGAGGTATCACTGCTCCCACTTTATATGTGAAATAACCGAGGTTTCAAGGTGTTAAACAATTTGCCCACAGGTACACAATCCTCTTGCTGCCTTCATTCTTCATAGGCCTGCACTCATCCCTCTCTTTCTACCTCTTTGTACATGGGACCATGTTCATCCCCTGCAGGTAATGAGCCCCTAACTTCATCTTCACCCTCCTGATCAGAAATTTTCAGAAATGAATGCATTCCATAGGATAAATCACACTGGCTCAATTTTAAGTATGTTCATGGCCTTTAAGGAAGCTCTGGTAGGCCACTGTTTAAAATCCCACTTCTATTAAGCCTAAATTCAGCTGTATGCTACAAAAAAAAAAAAAAAAGTTGGAGGCGAAAAGTAGTAACTATGAATCGTTTTTCAGAAGAAAAGAAGTAATTTGTGTCACCCTCATGATGTGCAACTTTGCAGGACTCTCTTATGGTCCTTAACTGCAGATTCTTTACCTGCTGAGTCATCAGGGAAGCCCCTCTGCATGCCAGGGGGACACTTAAAAAAGGTTTCAAAATAAAATAAAGAGCCTTATCCATATTCCTGGGTGAGAATGGTAAAGAACCAGCCTGCCAATGCAGGAGATGTAAAAGACCAAAGTTCAATTCCTAGATTGGGAAGATCTCCTGGAGGGGCAGCCACTCCAGTATTGTCACCTGGAGAATCCCATGGACACAGGAATCTGGCAGGCTATAGTCTATAGCATCGCAAAGAGTTGGACACGACTGAAGCAACTTAGCAGCACCATGGCATAAAATCTCTTTATGATAAAATATTCAAGAAGCTCAAGGAACCGCAAGGAGAAAACACAAACCACATCAAGGCACAAGATAATCAAATTGTGGAAAACCATAACAAAGAAAATTTCCTTCCCAAAATGGAAAGAAACATCTAGACTTGTCTTAAAGTTGCTGAATTCTGTTCTCATAGTGAAGAATTAAAGATAAAAATCTGAAATGGAATAAATTGTGTAGGAGAGGGCTTAGAGATATGGTTTTCTCAATGAATTTGAAAAGTGGCATATTTTTAATCAATTCTGTATTTATATTTCATCATTTCTATAAGACACTAATAAGGTAGTATTATCAGCTTGCCTTTAAAAATGCTTTCCTGAAACTCATTGAAGAGTTTGAGTCTTTTCATCCATTAGCTGTCCCAGACTCCTTTGTACCTTGCAATAATCACTGAACTTTCAGTTCAGTTCAGTCGCTCAATCGTGTCTGACTCTTTGTGACCCTATGAATTGCAGTACTCCAGGCCTCCCTGTTCATTACCATCTCTCAGAGTTCACTCAGACTCACGTCCACTGAGTCAGTGATGCCATCCAGCCATCTCAACCTCTGTCATCCCCTTCTCTTCCTGCCCCAAATCCCTCCCAGCATCAGAGTCTTTTCCAATGGGTCAACTCTTCGCATAAGGTAGCCAAAGTATTGGAGTTTCAGCTTTAGCATCATTCCTTCCAAAGAACATCCAGAACTGATCTCCTTTAGGATGGACTGGTTGGATCTCCTTGCAGTCCAAGGGACTCTCAACAGTCTTCAACACCACAGTTTATTTTATTTTATTTTTTTATTTTTTAGATACATTTTTTATTATTATTTTTTTTTATTTTTTACATTCCTTTTATTTTTTAGTATTCCTTTTTTATTTTTATTTTTATTATTATTATTTTTTTTTGTATTTATTTATTTTTTTACATGGACACCACAGTTGAAAAGCATCAATTCTTCGGCACTCAGCCTTCATAACAGTCCAACTTTCACATCCATACATGACCACAGGAAAAACCATAGCCTTGACTAGATGGACTTTTGTTGGCAAAGTAATGTCTCTGCTTTTGAAGATGCAATATAGGTTGGTCATAACTTTCCTTCCAAGGAGTAAGCGTCTCTTAATTTCATGGCTGCAGGCACCACCTGCAGTGATCTTGGAGCCCAGCTGAACTTTTCTTCACCACAACTCCAGTCAGTAGATTGGCTTTGCTGTGTGTGTGCAGACCAGGAGAATCAAGTTTGGTTTGGTACCCAAAAACATAACAAAATTTACCAAGAAGATAAACAGAAAACATTCCTGATGTTAGATACATGTGCTGGCCAAAAAGTTCATTCAGGGTTGGCCAAAAAGTTCATTCAGGGTAAACCCATGAATGAACTTTTAGGCCAAATCAGTACTAAACACTGGACATTCAGAAAATGCAGAATAGTCTAAAGAAATGTTTAAAATACTCAATTCTAACCCAGAATTAAATAACACTATTATTTGACTGTTTTCTTACAAGTTTCTTTAACTTGTTGATGCATAGCTGAATTTATGCATCTACAAAGTAAAGCAGCTCTAACATTTATAACATAAATCAGTTATGATATTTAAAGAGTGTTACCCACATAATAGATTTTCCTTTAATTTTCTAAACAAATGCTTCTTCATGTATAACCAAGCACATGTTTTAATATTCAGTACGATTATGGCAACCCACTCCAGTATTCTTGCCTGGAGAACCCCATGAACTAAGGAGCCTGGTGGGTTGCACTCCACGGGGTCACAAAGAGTTGGACACGACTGAGTGACTTTACTTACTTACTTACGATTATACATGAATTCCAGTAAGTAACTTTTGAAACTAAAAAAAAAATCTATATAGCTTGTAAATGGAAAAAAATGAATTCATGCTCAAATCTCTTTGATTCCAGATCTGTGATCATAATCATTATGCTGTACTTTCCTCTAACTAAACTGTACCTGGAAGACCCTATTTATGATCCTGAGACTTAGTAGCAAAGAAAATTTATATTACTAATGATATTAATACCAGGGAGGGTCAGAAGTAAAAGTGGAAGTCATTTACTTTCACTCATGTGAAAGTAAATACTTATGTATATAAGTTCTTTCATTTTTTAAATATTCCTTTATCTGTCTCAGTTACTACTTTCAAGAAAAATGAACCCTGCTACTTCTGGAGAATTCTGAGGACTTTGTTTTTTAACCTATTAACATAGAAATTTTCTGAGGTTGAAAAATTGGCTACTTAGAAACTGAACAAAGAATAAGAAATATTCATCCTTCTCTGTTTTCTCTATCATTCTTTGAGCAGTTTTTCCAGTAAGTTAGCTAGTACCAGCGCTAGTTACTGTGAGTGTGGTCAGTCGTGTCTGACTCTCTGCAACCTGTGGACTGTAGATTGCCAGGCTCTCTGTCCATGGCATTTTCCAAGCAAGAAATACTGGAGTGGGTTACCATTCCCTACCCCAGAGGATCTTCCCAACCCAGGGATCAGCAGATGGATTCTTTCACTGAGCCAGTAACAGACATAGAAATGACTGAGATGAGATTATAACCTTTCCGAAGGAAAAGAGACAAGCGGTACTTTGATGTTTGACTTTCTTTTGTAATGAGGAAAAACAAGTATCTCTGAAATTTTTACAAATGTGAAAGTGGATTTACTGGAACGATAGTTGTTTCAATATTAAAATGAATATATGGAGCCTTTTCAGAATCACTGCCATTGGTTTTCTTCCTGCATGCTTTTGAGGTAGATAACTTGTTCTAACTTTGTTGGCATACATTCAAATTCATATGCAGAATTTCTTTTGTGAAGTCATCCAGAAGATATAAGCTAGAACAATGTGCTCAACTGAACAATGCTATCTCCACTTCACAGATGACAGAACTGAGACAGGAAAGTAAAATGACATGTTCAATGCCATCGAATGAGTCACTGGAAAACTCAGGATTAGAATTCACTGTCCATGATTTCCAAGACTGAAAGTTGGCAGAACTTCTCGCATATTTGACTAGAGCTTTTTGTTAGCTTTGCAAACTCCAAAACAAACATGAATCTATTTATAATATTGGTGTGGAAATAACACAAACGTCTACTTATAAATATACATGATACATAGATTTTTATTGTGAAAGAAATAAATTTAGAAGAAACATGTGATCCATGAAGCATTCAGTTTGGGTAAAAGTAAAGAGCACTGTAAGTTAAACTATATATTATAAATTTACTTTTTCATTTAATTAAAGCAGACCCTATTTAGTCTGGAACATATTTCTAATGTTCAATGTTCAAAAATTCATATGATTCCAACTTAAATATGAATTGATAGAAATACAATCATGTAAATAGTTTATTTTTTTTGAAACTAAAGTCTTGAAGTCAGAGCTTCAACATTAATCCCCAAACTTGGTTCTTAAAACACTAACAACTGTGCATCTCATTTACATAAGCATTTTATATTCTGAGCTGACGACAGTACAGGGAGAGTTCAAATTCCTCTAAAAGACTACTTAGCTCTAAAACAGTGGTTCTCAGAATGATTCTGAGACCCCTGGGAGTTCTGGAAACCTTTTCATTGGGATAAGGATGGCTAGGTCTATTTTCATACCACTAAGATAATTATGCCACTTTTATTCCCATTCTCTCGTGAATGTCTCTGGATGCTGTATCACATTTAATGGCATTACTGCTTTGATGGCTAATGTAATCAAGGGCTTCCTTGGTGGCTCAGCAGTAAAGAATCTACCTGCAATGCAAGAGACACAGGAGACACAGGCTCAATCCCTGGGTTAGGAAGATCCCTTGGAGGAGGGCATGGCAACCCACTCCAGTATTCTTGCTGGGAAAATCCCATGGACAGCGGAGGGTGGAAGGCTGCGTCCATGGGGTCATAAAAAGTCTGACACAGCTGAAGTGACTGAGCATGTACACACAAGAACTAATTAATAAGTGTTTGTAAAATCTCATGACTTAATTTTGCTTTCATTTTTTATTTCTAATAAGATGAATACAGATAAATATCGCTACATAATAAACCCCCCCTCAAAGTATTCGATAATTTTAAGACTGAAAAGGACACTAAAAGCTTTCCATTACAGAAGATGAATTCCTAATTTTAACAGCTCCCTGGTGGCCACATTTGAGGTTCAGCCTTGAGAATTCTGGAAAGTTCCTTCAGGTTTATACAGGTTTTCAAATTATTCTGTAAGCCACTTAATAATCTGCAATAAACCAATTTCTCTATAGTCTAGCCACAATGTATATGTTTGTCTTCATCGAAATCAGACCAATAAGGCATGTCTTTTCAGTCAAGAGAAAAAGATACTTCCATGGCAGAAAGGACTAAAATTCACTAAGAAAGCACTGTGACCAGGGAATGGTGAAAAATCTAGCCTAATACCTAGCAAGCATGCATATAACTGACAGGAAATAGTCTAGAAATGTAGGTAAGGTATGGAATGTGCAAGGCCTTAAATGTCAAGTTGAATAATTTACACATTATCCTTTGGGGCATGTGTTCTTACACCTGCCTAGAAGTTTTATAAAATACAGATTCCCATGCCTCACTCCAGACATGTTAATCATACAAATCTGTATTTTATCAAAGCTTCTCAGACATTTATTGGCCAGATTTTTTACCTAGACTTAAATGATGGAAAAATGGTTGCAGTTGGGGAATTGACACAATCAGATATGTGTATTAGAAAGAATTCTCAGGTTTTGCCACTGGTTGTCTCACTGATTGTGAGACAGAATAATAAGAAATTGAGAAAATAAGACCCTGTCAATAATGGAGTCAAGAGATTATAAAATAGTAACAATGGGGAAAAAATGATCATCAATAAAAGAAGCATTTAACACGACCCTTTTTCATGCATGTCTCCCTAATCTAGAAAATATTTTCCTTGCACATACCAATTGTACAATAATATTTCAAAAGTGTTCTCTTACCCCAAGTTTGAGATCATATCTAAAAAACTCTCAATTTCACTTCACAGGAAGTTTTCTAAATGCACATCTCAATCACTTTACCTCAGTGCCAAACACCTAGGGATATCTCTCTCTACGTTGGGTCTGCAGAGTCATTCAGAATACCTGTGGCGGATTCATGTTGATGTATGGCAAAACCAATACAATATTGTAAAGTAACTAACCTCCAATTAAAATAAATAAATTTATATTAAAAAAATATCCAGTCCACAAGAAGCCCTCCAAATCTAGCTAACCCTACCTCACTTCTCAAACATAAGCCGACGTCTATAGTTTCAGCCAATGTTTACCCTTTGCCCAGGTATCATCCCTTGTATGGTTCTGCCTGGAAATCTCTCATTCAAAGACACAAAGTGATAAAGAGGTTTCTTTCACTGATTCAGTAGACAGTGTGTTATGATCCATCATCATTAGAATCTAACAAATACTACTATTCGTTCTTATATGTTGTGATCACTGAAGAAGCAAAATATAAAGATTACTGTTTGTCACACAATATGAGTAGTTTTTTTTTTTTTTAATGAATGGAATAATCAAAGAATCTATCAAATGGGGAATTACCTTTTCTCTAGGGTATAGTATTGTTATACACATTAGAGCTAATGCAGCTACTGTATTTGGCACATAATAGGCAACTGAAACATGTTAGCTATTATTTCTATACACACACACATACACACATATATGTATATATATACACAAGGCTTAAGCCAAATATATATATAAGGTTTAAGATAAAACTGAAATAGCTGACCTAGTTGTTATGTTTCACAATGTATAACCAATAAAATCCCTAAAGGCTTTACTTTGAAAAAATGCAAAGATAACTCTCAACATACTGTTTATAGAATTTCTTTTAAAATGAAGAATAGAAGCTAAAAATTGAAATCTTAAATAACAGCAGAAATTTCAAATTATCAGGGGAAGGTATGGCATGTTTAAACTTAAAAAAAAGCTATCATTACTTCTGATTATGTTCCCCATGATCATACCAGTTGAAAATGACAAAAAAACATCTAATAAGTATATACACATATAATGGCACTCTTATGTTTACGATACCCATAAATATGTTTATTTGGGAGGTACTTCTATATGGGCAAATATGTCGTCAGCAAACTGTTTTATTTCTTCCTTCCTCATCCTTACACGTTTCATTTTTCTTTACTCTCTCATTGCACTAGCTCAGACTTCCAGGATGATGTTGAGTAGAAACAGGGGACATTCTGTGTGCTGTCATTCTTAGGGGGTGATCATTCAGCATCTCACAGTTAAGCATGGTAAAAGCCATAAGTTCCTTGCAGATTTTTTTTTTTTTATCAAGACAAGACAGTTTCTTCTATTCTTGGTTTGTATCATTAATGAGTGCTGAATTTTGTTAAATGCTTTTTCTTCATGTTACTATATCATGTCATCACTTTTCCTCTTTATTTTGTTGATATAGGTTACACGAACTGATTTTCAAAATTCACTCAGCCTTACCTACTTCAAATAAATCCCACTTTATTATGCTGTATAACTTTTTTACATTTATAAGTTTATTTGTTGTGCTTTATGTGGAATTACTTTATACTGTAATAGTAAATAGCTGACAGAATTATACTTACACTACTATTATAAGCATTATATGATATTAATTAATTATCTTTAACAAATGCTGCCCTACAAATGAAACTGGCTTTTTGACTATTGTATATTGATTCTATATCCAGTCAAATTGGTAAGCTACCCAAAAATGGTGCTTTTCCTTATAGTTGAACAGTTCATCCATGAAAAATGATATTATTTTCTAATTCTTTAATATTATATTCTAATTCTTTAATTTGTATTCTAATTATTTAATTTCTATTTTTTGTTTTATTTTATTGCACTATATAAAACACATTTTATGATAATTATATTAATCAGACTTAATAATAATGGCATACTTATTCTGTTCTTAATTACAAAGAAACATGTCCTAATAACTAAAATTTTTGATGATTTAATTTCTCTTGATTTTCATTATTACATAAATATAAATGCAAGGTAGATTAAGAATTAAGGCCAAAAATATGATAACCACATAGTATTACTCTAAGGAAAAAATGTCTAACAAAAGCTATGCAAGATTACTACTGAGGAAAGTTCAAAACTTATTATTAAAGGCATTGCACAAGATCTGCCTCATCTCTGTTTCTGACAACTTCAGTTCTGGCTCATATTTGGCTAAATTAAACCTCTGGGAATTCTGAGGGAGACAGATAAAGGATGATAAATCTAGAACATAAATGTATTTGTATCTTCCAGGCACCAAAAGGCAATACCAACCTTGAATCACATTAAGTGTTTGGCCCAGGTTGTTTTCTTTCAAGAGAATACACCAGCAAAATGAGCAAGAATAGCCCATTGACTACAAATTCTCAGAGGGTTTTATTGTTGTTTTCAATAAGCGGGTAAAGAAGCAGATTTTTTTCATTTGAGAGCTTTGCAGGAAGGCACACTTTCTCACACATACTCTCTCAGTGAGAACATACATACTTCTTTACAGCCCAAACCTACTTAGATGTAAAACTGGTGTTCTAATTCCCAGTGGTTATATTCTCACAAAGGATGATTTAGCATGTCTGTGTTCTCTGATTGACTTGTGATCAATGTTGGATCTATGTTAAAAATAAATGTGTACTGAATTCTGAATTCAGGTATATAGAATATACCTGTATACTTCAATGAAATGAAGAAGCTGACTATACTATAATCTATGTAGTGTTATGCATTGAAAGTGAAAGTGAAGTCGCTCAGTTGTGTCTGACTCTTTGCAACCCGCAGACTGTAGCCCACCAAGCTCCTCCATCCATGGGATTCTCCAGGCAAGAATACTGGAGTGGGTTGCCATTTCCTTCTCCAGGGGATCTTCCCAATCCAGGGATCAAACTCAGGTCTCCCACATTGCAGGCAGAAATACAGTCTCTCAGAAAACCTCCTATAGTGACACAGAACTTCAGATCCAAGTACTAACATCAAAGATTTCAAGGGAGGAAAGGAAGCCAGGCTGAAAGAAGAAGGGGGAGGAGGCGGGAGAGGGGAGCGAAAGGGGTGGCCTTACAGATGTCTCCTGCCACTACAGATATCCAGGCATTATGGGACTTTTCCCTGGGCCTCCAGAGAAGGGAGGACTGGAACTCGGCCCTACCAGAAATGAGACCAGACCAGAACCAGAATTCAATTCTCTGCCACGAGGAGGTGATCAGTCTCTAATCCTCAGCTCAGGCTGAGGGCCCTTCGACCAGATTCCTGCATCCAGGACTGGGGGACTAGAAAAACAGGGAAGGATAAGAAGGGTTAAGGAGAGCAAAGAGAGAGGGAAGGGGAGAGAGGTCAATAAAGTCTCTTGTTCCTTACTGGTCGGGGAACTCTGGTCAGTTGTCCATTTTCAGGAGACCAGGGACAAAAAGGTCCCAGTTGCGGCCACTGGGTCTGGTCCATTGGCAGGCAAGCTGGCCCCCGAGTACCCCAAGTGGTCAGGATGTCAGTCTCAGAGAAGAAGAGTCCCCGCCAGAGTCGCTGTTTGTTGCAGGAAGGCGGACGCCTTCCAGGGCCCGAAACTGGGCTCTTGTCTAACACTGGGAAATGAATTGTCCGAGGAGACACATGTGCTGACAAAGCAAGAGATTTTATTGGGAGAGGGTACCCGAGGCCTAAAGATATACTACAAAGCCATATATCAAAAGATGCATATTAAAAATAATGTATCTAATAGCTTATGCAAATACCACATAGGGGAAAAAGTGAAAGATATAATTAAAGTGGAATGCAATAAATTGGGAACAACTGTCTAGTGAAACAAGATCAAACTTTATTTTTAAAGAGACAATAAATATAGACTGCTTTTAAAACTATGTATATTATCTTCTAGGACCCTCAACATTATGTGGTTATTAAAATGTTGTTTTATCAATACCTCCAGCCAGTGTAAAGATGCCTGGTTGCTCACAGAGAGATTCTGCTTCATTCCATTGCTTTTGTAACATACTTTGTGATATTTGTTTTACCATTTTTATCTCATTTGTTGGGCTCTGTGATTATTTACTTCTGAAATGACTTCAAACATAGGAACACAAAAAATGATTGACTTAAAAGATGAAATTTGGCAAGTGATTATACATAATGTGCTCAATTACTTTCTGTGGAGCTTTTAACCTATGAATTTTTCATAAGAATAAAAAGTGCATGATAAGTAATTGATGATTTTTCTTTCATTTAAATAGTGAATATATCTTGTAACTTATAGATTAAGACAATTGTTCTGGTGGACTGAAGTTATAATAGTTTTTCAAATGTTTTGCAAACATCATTAAAGCTATTAGGATCTAAGTAAATCATGTGAATTTATTTGAAACTACTATAATTATTTTTATCAATGGGCTGCTAAAAATCCTAAGTAGACTGGAAATTTTCTACTCCATATGCACATCTTATTAACTTGCCAAAATACATGTATTTTTAAGAATAATACAAGATTGGAAGCACTAACCAATTGAAATCAAGTTTCTCTTTGGTCCATATTTTTACAATTCATATTTTTTTTGCATTTCAACTACTTTCAAGGAAATTTCTGACAACTTACGGATACAGTAGAGGTATCAAATTTGGAGGAATTAAAGGAGAAAAAAAGGGGGGAAGAGATAGGGGAGAAAAGAAATTGTAGTGACCAGTAAGACATACGAAATTCATAACAGCAGACACTACTACTTTTTAACAATAAAATTAACAGTTATGAAACTTCTCTCAAGATTAACACTACATTCATATTTTTACTTTAAAATAGGTTATGACTTTTATGCATAACTCATTTCATTTAGAACCTGACATATTTAACAAGTCAGGGTTTGAAGTTCACATACACCTCAATGTATAAGCAGTATTAGAATTAGAGGAAGTTTAAGATACAAATACTATGATTAAATACTCTCTAGTTGTTAGCTGTCCCATTATGCTCTAGTCTCCTGGAGATATATCACAACAAATTATCACAAACTGGACAGCTTAAAACACAGAAATATACTCTGTCATGTTTCTGGAGGCCTTCTAGAAGTCGGAAATGGAGGTGCCAGCAAGGCCATGCTCCCTCTGAACGGTCTGGAAAGAAATCACCGTCTCTGACCTAAAGCAAGTTCACGAATAAACAGGTCAATTCCCAATAGGTTTCAAGGCCTGAGTATAATTCTCTATGGCTTTTTCTGCTCAGGCCACTCCACGCCCCAGGCCTGTGGAAGTCTTGCAGGCCCTACCTTTGGGCTGTGCATGCCCCAGAATGGCCTCTGACTATATATGACACCTGCTGTTACCTGTTTACATGAACAAAAAATAATAAATGGTGGACACTATTTGGAACTGATTTTAATCACAAAATCAACAATGACCCAAAAAATGCTTCTAATTTCAAACTAAAAGAGAATAATGTTTTTGAGAATTCTTAGAAGAACATGTGACTTTCTTTGATAAATACAACATATGTTAAGTACAGAGGGTAGAACATAAAACACAATGGGTGAATAAAGTCTGTATCATCAATAAATTTAAACACAAAAGAAGAAGAGAAACTAAACACAAGCTGAAATTCACAGTACCTTCCAGTGAGACTATTAGGCAAATGATGAATTAGGAATATGTGATTATTTAAGAGCAAAACCAATTGAGAGTAAAACACCATAGAAAGGAACAGATCAGTTATCTAAAAGAGTAAAAGAGTGAATTCAGTATAGAGGTAGAAGGTAGCTGCTAAACTTGGGGGGAACTGAATTTGCTGGGGAGGAAAAATAGGAAGTAATGGATTCATGTTGATGTATGGCAAACCAATACAATACCATAAAGTTAAAAAAATAGAAGTTAATGGAAACTTGCAGGAGGGAAATAAAAATAAGTGAGCTGAAAGAATCAGATGAGAAAAGACCCCTCAAGTCACTCTGTTATTTACCTGGGAATCTATATTAAATGTTTTGAGCTGCAGCCCCTAAGGAGATTTTCATGACCAAAATGGCCATTTCTGTAACCTGCCCTGTGCCCTGTCAAAATGAGCCAGTTATAAGCTAAGAGTATGAAAAGCTGTTAAGTCTGTTTCCTAAAGTTTGTCTGTAACACAGATTTATTAAATCAAAACCCATGGTGACATACTAATTCATAAACATAATTTTATATTAAAATAAAGTATGTCGGCAATCAGTTCAGTATTGCCACTGACAATTACTGAATTAAATGTCCTATGCTCAACACATAAAAGACTCACCAGTAATATTCCACCATTTTACTCATCCCAGTCCAGTCTGTTCTTATAACTAGAGCCTGGTTTTGATATGTCCCCAAATCATAATTTAACATATGTTTCACCTCAAGAACAGTAAAGCACAAGGGTATCCTTAATTGAGTCACCTTTTCCATCTCTGGAACTCCATACTTAAAAGAAACTGGACCTGGTATGTGTATTGACAGTCCCCTGGAGATGGAAATGGCAACCCACTCCAGTATTCTTGCCTGGAAAATCCCATGGACAGAGGAGCCTGGTGGGCTACAGGCCGTGGGGTCGCAAAGAGGCAGACACAACTGAGCGACTAAACAACAACACTGACCATCCCCTTGGGCTGCCATAACAGAATTCCACAGACCAGACAGCTCACACAATACACATGTACTTTTTCACAGCTTTCAAGGCTGGGTGCCAAGACTGTGCTGCCAGCAGAGTTGGTTGCTGGTGAGACTTCTCTCCCTGGCTTGCAGATGGCTGTCTTCTTGTTGTGTCTTCATGTGGCCTTTCGCTGTGTGCATGTACATTCCTGGTATCTCTTCTTATAAGGCCACCAGGCCTAGTGGATCAGGGCGCCACCTTCCTGAGCTCATTTAACCTTTACTGCCTTCTCAAAGGCCTTATCTAATACAGTCTTATTGGGGTTGAGAGTTTCAGCATATTAACTGGGGGAGGGGTAACTATCATGGTATGCTGCAATTCGTGGGGTCACAAAGAGTCGGACACGACTGACCGACTGAACTGAACTGAACTATCATGGGGTCACAGAGAGTCGGAGACAACTGAGTGACTCATTCACACACACACACACACCAACCACACTTCAGTCAGTAACACCATGAATAGCCAAAAATGAAAGATAGCAAATTCTGATGCCAAAGGCACATGTCTGTATAGTTGTGATAATAAAGCTCTTTATATTAGCAACAAAATTAGTCTCTTGCTGGCAGTCAGTATTAAGAACAGATTTTTCCCCCAGCAAATGGATCCATTTGTTCTAATGCCCTTCAGTAAGTTTGGAGATTATTAAGCAAACCTCCCTCTGTCGTAAACATTATACAAGAAAAACTCCATACTAAATGAAATTACACTCTAGCTGCAAGAAGTGCCATCATAAAGATTCAAGAAATCTGAAAATAATTTCAGCCTATAAGACAATTCCAACAAGATAACTTTTCTTTCTTATACTTAAGTGGATAATTCCTTTACCTTTTTGCAAAGATGTCCACTTGATGACAACAAGGAATTATATAGTTAATATGTTGGTATAGAAGAAAGCTGAGTGCCAAAGAATTGATGCTTTTGAATTGTGGTGTTGGAGAAGACTCTTGAGAGTCCCTTCGACTGCAAGGAGATCCAACCAGTCCATTCTAAAGATCAGTCCTGGGTGTTCTTTGGAAGGACTGATGCTAAAGCTAAAACTCTAATACTTTGGCAACCTCATGCAAAGAGTTGACTCATTGGAAAAGATTCTGATCCTGGGAGGGATTGGGGGCAGGAGGAGAAGGGGACAACAGAGGATGAGATGGCTGGATGGCATCACTGGCTCGATGGGCATGAGTTTGGGCAAACTCTGGGAGTTGGTGATGGACAGGGAGGCCCTGTGTGCTGCAGTTCATGGCGTCACAAAGAGTCGGACATGATAGAGCAACTGAACTGAACTGAACTGAAGTATTTACAACAACAAACATAGCAGAGTGAAGTTTTTGTAACATGTGGAGTCCTTTATCACAATTCTTCCATTTATTTCTGGAATTGAGAGATGCTTTGGTTGTGCAGATATAACTATGCAAACAAGACTGTGTGGCTTCAATGGGGCTTTCAAATGTTTGCCCAAGTGGAATTTAGGTCTGAGGCATCTGAGGTATAATCAAATTTGAATGTGGATTACGGGAAGGGGGATGTCAGGAAGTCCTTTAGTGTTTGTGGCATAAATAGCTTTTGAAACAGCAGGAGAAAAGAACTGCCTGAAGGCTCACTGAAGGCTTCACATATTTCCATCTTCAGAAGAATATCCTGAAAATAAAGCTATCATCAATACATTAAAATGATCACATTTTTCTTCTTTTTCCCTACTTTTTAATTCTGCACCGGAGAAACAATAATACAAAAATACTTCTTAGAGCCATGGAGCTTATGGGGAAATCCATTGGGAGCTTATTTTTAGAGCACCTATTGTTTCCCTTGGCATGAAATATGAAAAAAATTATTCTGCAGGATAAAATATTAAGGATTCACATGTATTGTTTTATCAGTGCTGGACTGCTCACTATAATATCCTCTAAAATATAGTTATTAGGTCTAATTTAAATTCTGCAACTTTCTCTCAATTAGATCAATATCAGCAGTAGCACTCACTGGGTGCAAAAACCTGTGGATAGCAGATGTTACAAATCCTTTCTCCTTCAGACAAACTGCAATCTTGGTATATTTCAGGTCTCCAGTTCTCCTGAACATAGCTCTGTGAAAGTCTTGGAGTCTCTTACTGCACAAGCGAACACTATTTACTTTATTCTTCTGAAAAGAGAAGACATCTATTTGAGGTTCTTCACTATTTGTATCAGAGAGGGCAATGGTAACCCACTCCAGTACTCTTGCCTGGAAAATCCCACGGCAGAGGAGCCTGGTAGGCTGCAGACTATGGGGTCGCTAAAAGTCGGACTCGACAGAGCAACTTCACTTTCACTTTTCACTTTAACGCATTGGAGAAGGAAATGGCAACCCACTCCAGTGTTCTTGCCTGGAGAATCCCAGGGACAGGGAAGCCTGATGGGCAGCCATCTATGGCGTTGCACAGAGTCGGACACGACTGAAGCCACTTTGCAGCAGCAGCAGAAGCAATGATTTGTATAAGCCAGAGAAAGTCTTATGACTTGCAGAAGAACACTGTGGCTAAATCTCCAAATGAATTGCAATTGTGACACCAGAATATAAGATGTTCTGACATCAGGACTTAATGATCTGTTCCCCTAACCATGGAAAGGGCACTGGACAGGTGAGAGAACTAAGGGAATTTCTGTTTACACCTACACCTTTACCGTCCTGAATGAGACTTATAAGATTTTTTAGTATTTAGAGGTCTCATTACTGGGTATGCTCATATTAAAGAAGTCTGGGTCTTTATGTGCCTTGGACAGTAGTTTACAATATGGAACTAGAGCTTTGGAGCCACCAGAAGTTGGAATGACATCTTACAGAAGAAATATCTGGTGAAAAACTCAGGTGATAAAATTCCATTCACTGATTGATTAATTCATACATTTATTGAACTATTTTGTATCTCTATAATTATTTAGTATCTCTATATGCTGGGCAGAATTCTGGATACTGGAGACACAAAATAAAACAGATAAGTGCTGCCCTCCCCTTAGGGTCTAACAAGAGGAGGCATGCTAAATAAAGACATCACGTGCACTGGAGAAATATAAGTAAAATTAAAAAAAAATCTAATCCAGAAAACTTCTCATAAAGGTAGAAGAGAAAGAAAGCAATATTTTACAGAACAAAAATTAAACCAGAATGTGTTGTGCATCACAGGTGATCTGGTAAAACATTGCATAGATAGATATCTCTACCCTTTTATGGGACAAAGCAGGTACAACCCACTACACATGTGTTTTCCAGATAAACAAGAACTGAATCTCAGGTGAGATAACTGGACTGAACCACCTGTCATCCACAGCTCATTCTAAATTTATTGGGTAACTGGGGTGGTCCTTGAAATTGCTAACTGGCTTTATCAAAGGATAATATACTGCTCTTATCTTTATAGGAGGTAGTTTTGCAAGTTGGAGGAGGTGCTTGTGATCATAGCCTTCCACAGAAACCAGGAGACAAGAGTCACTGTCTTCCTGGAAGATTACACACCGGAGAGGGCTCCCAAACCCTTGGGAAGAAATTCCTGAAGTCATTCAGTTGGCAAAAGGCTATTTAGCTTTTAAACAAATTTATATACATAAGAGATAGGAAGAACTTAAAATTAGAAATTTTCTAAAGTTTTAAGAAAAGTAGGGGAGAGGTAACCCTTTTCTCTTATTTTCAACTGGGAGGATTAAGCTTCTTATTTTTATTTTGAATTTGCCCTTACAATCTCCTCCCTATGTTACTAAAAAATAGTAGCATTACACTTTTCCAATAATCTCCATTGTTATTTTTACCTTTCTCTGGGCAAGCAGCAGATATTGAAGTATCTAGCAAGTCCAGTAAAATTAAAGAAACACTTTTTTTGAAGTTCATGATAAAACAAATATTTTGTTATCTACTTCATCATTTTAACTATTTTTTTCCTGCTGTAAACAAGTGAGTTACAGCTTTTTCCTCTCTTCCTTGAGAAGAGTTCTGGGTTAAGGAAAAAAATTATGTCCCAAAAGAAATGTTATCTATATTTTAACAGTTCTTTGCAACTGGGAAGGAAAAAAAAAAAANCAAAATGAAAGATAGCAAATTCTGATGCCAAAGGCACATGTCTGTATAGTTGTGATAATAAAGCTCTTTATATTAGCAACAAAATTAGTCTCTTGCTGGCAGTCAGTATTAAGAACAGATTTTTCCCCCAGCAAATGGATCCATTTGTTCTAATGCCCTTCAGTAAGTTTGGAGATTATTAAGCAAACCTCCCTCTGTCGTAAACATTATACAAGAAAAACTCCATACTAAATGAAATTACACTCTAGCTGCAAGAAGTGCCATCATAAAGATTCAAGAAATCTGAAAATAATTTCAGCCTATAAGACAATTCCAACAAGATAACTTTTCTTTCTTATACTTAAGTGGATAATTCCTTTACCTTTTTGCAAAGATGTCCACTTGATGACAACAAGGAATTATATAGTTAATATGTTGGTATAGAAGAAAGCTGAGTGCCAAAGAATTGATGCTTTTGAATTGTGGTGTTGGAGAAGACTCTTGAGAGTCCCTTCGACTGCAAGGAGATCCAACCAGTCCATTCTAAAGATCAGTCCTGGGTGTTCTTTGGAAGGACTGATGCTAAAGCTAAAACTCTAATACTTTGGCAACCTCATGCAAAGAGTTGACTCATTGGAAAAGATTCTGATCCTGGGAGGGATTGGGGGCAGGAGGAGAAGGGGACAACAGAGGATGAGATGGCTGGATGGCATCACTGGCTCGATGGGCATGAGTTTGGGCAAACTCTGGGAGTTGGTGATGGACAGGGAGGCCCTGTGTGCTGCAGTTCATGGCGTCACAAAGAGTCGGACATGATAGAGCAACTGAACTGAACTGAACTGAAGTATTTACAACAACAAACATAGCAGAGTGAAGTTTTTGTAACATGTGGAGTCCTTTATCACAATTCTTCCATTTATTTCTGGAATTGAGAGATGCTTTGGTTGTGCAGATATAACTATGCAAACAAGACTGTGTGGCTTCAATGGGGCTTTCAAATGTTTGCCCAAGTGGAATTTAGGTCTGAGGCATCTGAGGTATAATCAAATTTGAATGTGGATTACGGGAAGGGGGATGTCAGGAAGTCCTTTAGTGTTTGTGGCATAAATAGCTTTTGAAACAGCAGGAGAAAAGAACTGCCTGAAGGCTCACTGAAGGCTTCACATATTTCCATCTTCAGAAGAATATCCTGAAAATAAAGCTATCATCAATACATTAAAATGATCACATTTTTCTTCTTTTTCCCTACTTTTTAATTCTGCACCGGAGAAACAATAATACAAAAATACTTCTTAGAGCCATGGAGCTTATGGGGAAATCCATTGGGAGCTTATTTTTAGAGCACCTATTGTTTCCCTTGGCATGAAATATGAAAAAAATTATTCTGCAGGATAAAATATTAAGGATTCACATGTATTGTTTTATCAGTGCTGGACTGCTCACTATAATATCCTCTAAAATATAGTTATTAGGTCTAATTTAAATTCTGCAACTTTCTCTCAATTAGATCAATATCAGCAGTAGCACTCACTGGGTGCAAAAACCTGTGGATAGCAGATGTTACAAATCCTTTCTCCTTCAGACAAACTGCAATCTTGGTATATTTCAGGTCTCCAGTTCTCCTGAACATAGCTCTGTGAAAGTCTTGGAGTCTCTTACTGCACAAGCGAACACTATTTACTTTATTCTTCTGAAAAGAGAAGACATCTATTTGAGGTTCTTCACTATTTGTATCAGAGAGGGCAATGGTAACCCACTCCAGTACTCTTGCCTGGAAAATCCCACGGCAGAGGAGCCTGGTAGGCTGCAGACTATGGGGTCGCTAAAAGTCGGACTCGACAGAGCAACTTCACTTTCACTTTTCACTTTAACGCATTGGAGAAGGAAATGGCAACCCACTCCAGTGTTCTTGCCTGGAGAATCCCAGGGACAGGGAAGCCTGATGGGCAGCCATCTATGGCGTTGCACAGAGTCGGACACGACTGAAGCCACTTTGCAGCAGCAGCAGAAGCAATGATTTGTATAAGCCAGAGAAAGTCTTATGACTTGCAGAAGAACACTGTGGCTAAATCTCCAAATGAATTGCAATTGTGACACCAGAATATAAGATGTTCTGACATCAGGACTTAATGATCTGTTCCCCTAACCATGGAAAGGGCACTGGACAGGTGAGAGAACTAAGGGAATTTCTGTTTACACCTACACCTTTACCGTCCTGAATGAGACTTATAAGATTTTTTAGTATTTAGAGGTCTCATTACTGGGTATGCTCATATTAAAGAAGTCTGGGTCTTTATGTGCCTTGGACAGTAGTTTACAATATGGAACTAGAGCTTTGGAGCCACCAGAAGTTGGAATGACATCTTACAGAAGAAATATCTGGTGAAAAACTCAGGTGATAAAATTCCATTCACTGATTGATTAATTCATACATTTATTGAACTATTTTGTATCTCTATAATTATTTAGTATCTCTATATGCTGGGCAGAATTCTGGATACTGGAGACACAAAATAAAACAGATAAGTGCTGCCCTCCCCTTAGGGTCTAACAAGAGGAGGCATGCTAAATAAAGACATCACGTGCACTGGAGAAATATAAGTAAAATTAAAAAAAAATCTAATCCAGAAAACTTCTCATAAAGGTAGAAGAGAAAGAAAGCAATATTTTACAGAACAAAAATTAAACCAGAATGTGTTGTGCATCACAGGTGATCTGGTAAAACATTGCATAGATAGATATCTCTACCCTTTTATGGGACAAAGCAGGTACAACCCACTACACATGTGTTTTCCAGATAAACAAGAACTGAATCTCAGGTGAGATAACTGGACTGAACCACCTGTCATCCACAGCTCATTCTAAATTTATTGGGTAACTGGGGTGGTCCTTGAAATTGCTAACTGGCTTTATCAAAGGATAATATACTGCTCTTATCTTTATAGGAGGTAGTTTTGCAAGTTGGAGGAGGTGCTTGTGATCATAGCCTTCCACAGAAACCAGGAGACAAGAGTCACTGTCTTCCTGGAAGATTACACACCGGAGAGGGCTCCCAAACCCTTGGGAAGAAATTCCTGAAGTCATTCAGTTGGCAAAAGGCTATTTAGCTTTTAAACAAATTTATATACATAAGAGATAGGAAGAACTTAAAATTAGAAATTTTCTAAAGTTTTAAGAAAAGTAGGGGAGAGGTAACCCTTTTCTCTTATTTTCAACTGGGAGGATTAAGCTTCTTATTTTTATTTTGAATTTGCCCTTACAATCTCCTCCCTATGTTACTAAAAAATAGTAGCATTACACTTTTCCAATAATCTCCATTGTTATTTTTACCTTTCTCTGGGCAAGCAGCAGATATTGAAGTATCTAGCAAGTCCAGTAAAATTAAAGAAACACTTTTTTTGAAGTTCATGATAAAACAAATATTTTGTTATCTACTTCATCATTTTAACTATTTTTTTCCTGCTGTAAACAAGTGAGTTACAGCTTTTTCCTCTCTTCCTTGAGAAGAGTTCTGGGTTAAGGAAAAAAATTATGTCCCAAAAGAAATGTTATCTATATTTTAACAGTTCTTTGCAACTGGGAAGGAAAAAAAAAAAAAAAGATATTTCTTCAAATACTGAATCCCTTTTGATCACTTTGTTTTGATGAAAAGAAAAGAAAGTGTTGGCCTAGGGTACTATGACAATGTCCAAAGGTAGAAAAAGAAACGGAAAGGAACCAGCACCATCTGTTTCTCAATGGAGTGTCCAGTGTCAGTTCTACTTACAGAAATTAATTGGTATGTGTGTGCATGCTCAGTTGCTTCAGTTGTATCTGACTCTTTGCAACCGAACAAACTGTAACCCACCACACTCCTCTGTCCATGGGATTCCCCAGGCAAAAATAATGGAGTGGGTTGCCATTCCCTCCTCTTGGGGATCTTCCCCATCCAGGGACTGAACTCGCATCTCCTGCATCTCCTGCATTGCAAGGGGATTCTTTACTCACTGAGCCACCAGGGAAGCCCAATTAATTGGTAACACCACCTAAATTAGAATACAGTTAAGATGCAGGCATCTGTCCCTGTAGTATGACAATTTTCAAGTCATAGAATTCATTTAGAGAAGTAAAGTCTTCTATTATTTATCAAATGGATAAATAATAAATAGACAAACTGCTTTCTTCTCTTCCTGCAAGACTGAACCACCCTCCCCACCCCAGATACCTATACAGAGAGCTCACTCTTTCCCTGTCATTAGGTTACCTCTCATATGTAATTTTCTCACAGAGGTTTTACCCTACTACCCTACATAAATAGCACCTTCTTTGCTACATTGAGAATGTCCCTATCCCATTTATTTGTATTTGCTAGCACTTACATTTCCTTGTACTTCCCCCAGCACTTACACAACCCCTGACATGTTAAGGGTAAAACTCTCAAGTGCAGATCGAGTCACCTTCTCTCTTGTAACCTCTACTAAACCCTCTTCTATTCACTAAACAATTTTTTCAGTAAATCTGGAACTGAAGTCTTTTTCTTCTTCTTCTCAATGGCAACCCACTCCAGTGTTTTTGCCTGGAGAATCCCAGGGACGGGGGAGCCTCTTGGGCTGCCGTCTATGGGATCGCACAGAGTCGGACACGACTGAAGTGACTTAGCAGCAGCAGCAGTCTCACATTATTGCATATTTTCATTTTCCTAGGTAACTGTGTGCATATTCATACAGTAACATTTGCTACCTTCAATGTACACATCTCTACTACAAGAATTAAAGGCCTTTTAAAACAAAGACTGTGTTCTTTGCTCTTTAAGCCTAGAAGCACAGTAGCTAACTGCCTGATATATAACATGTGCCAAATAATCAGTTGCTAAATATTAATAGTTATTCAGATAAATATATGTATAAATATTAAAATCTATAACTTTCTGTAAGGTGAAATCTTTTATAATAAAGCAAATTTAAAGATATATAGGTACACATAGAGAAAGGAATATGAGTTCATCAGTTTTTTCAGGAAACTATTGGAATTTGGATGGTGGAATTCACTGCCCTATCCAAAAACATGGACTGGACTGGTAAACCTATTCTTAAAGCTATTTGAGATCAGGAAGGTGTTCAAATTCTTCTTGTGTAACACTATATAGACAGCCTGATCCTCTGTTCTCTAATGATAGTGGATCTATTATTGTGCTTCTAAGGAGCCATTTTGAAGTAGAGTCAATTTTCTCCACACTGTCCTTTCTTGTTTGAGATTATTCTATAAACCCACAAGATTTGTGACTGATGATACTCTTTTTTTTTCCTTTTCCTTTTTCTACATTTGGGCACTGTCACAGTAACCTGGACCAATAGTTTTCATACCATGGAAAGAAAAAGAAAGACTGGAAAAGATTCAATATCTGAAAGGGCAATGTATTTCTTTCAATTCTAAGGCACTGTTACAACATACACAACACTGATAAAAACAGTTTCGGGGACAGAACTATTTTTCTTAACCTCAAAATTGTCTCTGAGAAGAGAGAATGCTATAAATAGCCTGTTTACCACAGAAAAATGCAAGCTAAAATAATTAAATGACAATAGATTTATTTAATCTCAACTCCATATAAGGTAACTCTGAAAAAATAAAACATGAATCATTATCTGAATCTATTAAGTATTAAAAGAAGAAAGAAATCCCCCAAATAGGATCACTTTATATTAAGAAATTCATAAAACATTTTTATAACTTAAAAGTTATATATCATATATATTTGTACTCTTTAATGTTTTATATGGTAAGGTAGATATTTTCTTTAGGCCAACTAAAGAGGATAAAATGGGTCACAGGATTAGTATTAAAATCATTCAAGTCTTTGGATTACTTTTTTCTGACCATATGTTATTATATGTTAAAACCCCAAAGATGGATGAATAAATACATGCATAAGAATGGCACACGTGGAATTTAAATTTATGTGAATTTAGTGATTTTAAATAGTCAAATATCCTGAAAATACACTGTGTACTGCAAATAGTTCTGGTTTAATAGACCTGGGTATTACATGCTTACTAGAAACAGGTCTGGATTTTTTCAGCAGCCATAGGGGATTATCTCCATTCTTGAATGCAACAGAAACAGCAGAGTAGAGAAGTGCTCCCGAGGGAGTCACGACTTCCCTCTAGTCAGGATCCTTTCCAGTCAGATTAATAAACCTGTGGCCAAACAGCCATTCCTTCTGAGATTCACAGAGTGTTTATCAGGAATTAAACACTATGGCAGAAAGCAAAAAAAGTAGAGTCTTTTGATCAAAGTGAAAGAGGAGAGTGAAAAAGTTGGCTTAAAATTCAACATTCAGAAAACTAAGACCATGGCATCTGGTACCATCACTTCATGGCAAACAGATGGGGAAACAATGGAAACAGTGACAGACTTTGGGGGCCTCCAAAATCACTGCAGATGGTGATTGTAGCCATGAAGTAAAAAGACGTTTGCTCCTTGGAAGAAAAGTTACGACTAACCTAGACAGCATATTAAAAAGCAGAGACATTACATTGACAACAAAAGTCTGTCTACTCAAAGCTATGGTTTTTCCAGTAGTCATGTATGGATGTGAGAGTTGGACTATAAAGAAAGTTTAGTGCCAAAGAAGTGATGCTTTTGAACTGTGGTGTTGGAGAAGACTCTTGAGAGTCCTTTGGACTGCAAGGAGATCCAGCCAGCCTATCCTGTAGGAAATCAATGCTGAAAATTCAGTGGAAGGACTGATGCTGAANCATGTATGGATGTGAGAGTTGGACTATAAAGAAAGTTTAGTGCCAAAGAAGTGATGCTTTTGAACTGTGGTGTTGGAGAAGACTCTTGAGAGTCCTTTGGACTGCAAGGAGATCCAGCCAGCCTATCCTGTAGGAAATCAATGCTGAAAATTCAGTGGAAGGACTGATGCTGAAGCTGAAGCTGCAATACTTTGGCCACCTGATGCAAAGAACTGACTTATTGGAAAAGACCCCGATGCTGGGAAAGACTGAAGGCGGGAGGAGAAGCGGACGACAGAGGATGAGATGGTTGGATGGCATCACCGACTTGATGGACATACATCTGAGTAAGCTCTGGGAGTCGGTGATGGACAGGGAAGGCTGGCATGCTGCAGTCCCTGGGGTCACTAAGAGTCAGACATGACTGAGTGCCTGAACTGGACTGAAACACCATGTCGAATAAATATGAAATGTCACTTAGCTATAAAGCATAATTAAATATATGTTCTCAGTCTCTCTTGAGTCTGGTTACTGAAATCCATGTACCAATGTAGAAGCTGGACAGGATTATGTTGTTGTTCAGTCACTCAGTCTTGTCTGACTCATGGACTGTAGCCCGCAAGGCTCCTCTGTCCTCCACTATCTCCCAAAGTTTGCTTAAATTCACGTTCATTGAGTCGATGATGCTGTCTAACCATCTTATTTTCTGCTGCTCCCTTCTCCAATTGCCTTCAATCTTTCCCTGCATTACGGTCTTTTTCAATGAGTCAGCTCTTCGCATTAGGTGACCAATGCATTGAAGCTTTAGAATCAGTCCTTCCAATGAATACTTAGGGTTGATTTCCTTTAGGATTGACTGGTTTGGTCTCCTTACAGTTTTCAAGCAATTCACAAAGTCTTCTCCAGCACCAGCTTTCAGAAACTTCAGTTCTTTGGTGCTCTATCTTCTTTATGAGCAAGACCTAGTTTACCCCACAGCCACAGCCTAGTTTACCCCACAGCCTAGGTTTCCCCACAGCCTAGGTTTCCCCACAGCCTAGTTTACTCCACAACTCACATCAGAAAGCTTCCACAAGCCTCTTATACTCATCCATCAGAGGGCAGACAGAATGAAAACCACACTCACAGAAAACTAACCAAATTGATCACATGGATCACAACCTTGTCTAACTCAATGAGACTATGAACTATGCCATGTAGGGCCTGCCGGGGTCCAGCCCCCGCAGGATCCAGGGGAACCCGAAGAAGAAACGGCATCAGTGAAGAGATTTAGAGAGAGATAAGGAAAGAATGTCGTAGATAAGAAAATAGAGGAGAGAAATAAAACAACAACAACAACACGGGGGAACCAGGCTTTCATGAAACTGATCCTGGCCCGTCACTTTATTTTCAAAAGGGACTTTTATACCTTGACTTGTGCATAGAGGGAAATGAAAGATGCAAAGTCATACAAAGTCAGCCCAAACATTACATCTGTTTTGTCTTTATCAAAACCAGGATTTTTTCTGCATACCTTTCCCATAAATAAGATTGTGTACATTATCTTCTAGCCTTGGAAGCCTGTGAACATTTTATGATCCTCTTTTGANAAAGTTCCTTCTAGTCAAAGCTATGGGTTTTCCAGTAGTCATGTATGGATGTGAGAGTTGGATGATAAACAAGGATAAGAGCCAAACAACTGATGTTTTCGAGTTGTGGTGTTGGAAAAGACTCTTGAGAGTCCCTTGAACTGCAAGATCAAACCAGTCCATCCTAAAGGAAATGAATCCTGAATATTCATTAGAGGGACTGATGCTGAAGCTCCAATACTTTGGCCACCTCATGTGAAGAGCTGACCCATTAGAAAAGACCTTGATGCTGGGAAAGATTGAAGGCGGGAGGAGGAGGAGACAACAGAGGACGAGATGGTTAAATGACATCACCGACTCAATGCACATGAGTTTGAGCAAGCTCCAGGAGATGGAGAAGGACAGGGAAGCCTGGCATGCTGCAGTCCATGGAGTTGCAAAGAGTTGGACATGACTGAGCAATTGAACAACCTTCCTTTTGGTCCAACTTTCACATCCATAAATGACTACTGAAAAAAGTGATAGCTTTGCCTAAAGTTCCTTCTAGTCAAAGCTATGGGTTTTCCAGTAGTCATGTATGGATGTGAGAGTTGGATGATAAAGAAGGATAAGAGCCAAACAACTGATGTTTTCGAGTTGTGGTGCTGGAAAAGACTCTTGAGAGTCCCTTGAACTGCAAGATCAAACCAGTCCACCCTAAAGGAAATGAATCCTGAATACTCATTAGAGGGACTGATGCTGAAGCTCCAATACTTTGGCCACCTCATGTGAAGAGCTGACCCAGTAGAAAAGACCTTGATGCTGGGAAAGATTGAAAGCGGGAGGAGAAGGAGACAACAGAGGACGAGATGGTTAAATGGCATCACTGACTCAATGTACATGAGTTTGAGCAAGCTCCAGGAGATGGAGAAGCCTGGCATGCTGCAGTCCATGGAGTTGCAAAGAGTTGGACATGACTGAGCGACTGAACAACCTTCCTTTTGGTCCAACTTTCACATCCATAAATGACTACTGAAAAAAGTGATAGCTTTGCCTGCATGGACCTTTTTCAGCAAACTGATGTCTCTGCTTTTGAATATGCTATTTAGGTTTGTCACAGTTTTCCTTCCAAGGAGCAAGTATCTTTTAATTTCCTAGTTGCAATCACTGTCTATAGTGATTCTGGAACCCAAGAAAATAAAATCTGTAACTGTTACCACTTTTTCCCCATCTATTTGCCATGAAGTGATGGGACCGGATACGATGATTTTTTTTTTGTTTTGTTTAAATATTGAGCTTCAAGCCAGCTTTTTCACTTTCCTCTTTCACCCTCATCAACAGGCTCTTTAGTTCCTCTTCAGGAGATTATACTCACTCTCAGACCTCTTAGACTCTGTCTTTAAACGTGGTTTTACTCCAAAGTAAAAAAAAAAAAAAAAAAAACTAAGTTATTCCCAGATTCAAAAGTAATTCCTTCTCCCACTTCATTGGTGGCTCAGATGGTATTAGCATCTGCCTACAATGCAGGAGACCTGGGTTCAATCACTGGGTCAGGAAGATCCCCTAGAGCAGGAAATGGCCACCCACTCCAGTACTCTTGCCTGGAAAATCCCATGGACGGAGGAGCCTGGTAGGCTATAGTCCATGGGTTGTGAAGAATCAGAAATGACTGAAAACTTCACTTTCTTTCTTTCTTTTCTTTTTCATAAAGTTAAGAAGGGCCTGACAGAGATCTGTTATTTAGGCTTTTTAATAGAGATGCAACTGATGGAATTAATTTTTATTAGACACAGAATTTAGCATTTCTTCAGTGCTCTAGCACATTCTAGTTGACACATCTAATGAAAATGACAGAATATCTGGTTGACTACCTGCTTTTCATAAAGGGGTTGTTTTAGTCTGTTTGGGATGCTATAACAACATACCATGGACTAGGCAGCTTATAAAGAACAGACACTGCTTTCAGAGTTAGAAAGATAGGAATCTGAGCTCAGAATGCCAGTGTGGCTGAGACCTCTCTTCCAGGTCTTAAGATTTCTCACTGTTATTGAGAGGCCTAAGGAAGTAGGAAACTCTCTGAGGCTCTTTTATCAGGCATCAATCCCATTCAGGGGTTCCACACTCAAGACTTAGCAACTCCCCCAAATCCTGCATCTTATTATCAGCTAGGAGAGTTAGGATTTTTATCCTATAAATTTGGGAATGATACATTCAGATCACAGCATGAGGATAATGCAAGACCAACAAAAGTCATACAGATATTCAATCAGATACCGGCAAACAAAGGAAGAGTTCATGCCTTAGTCTCTAACATCACTTAAAATGCCAGTGATAGGGACTTTCCTGGTTGTCCAGTGGTTAAGACCTCACCTTCCAATGCAGGGGGTTGTGGGTTCGATCCCTGATCAGGGAGCTAAGATCTCACATGCTTTGGAGCCAATAAAAAACAGAACATAAAACAAAAGCTATACTGCAACAAATTCAAGGAAAACTTTAAAATCATCTACATAAAAAGAAATCTTTTTAAAAAATACCAGTGAAATACATTATTTTGGCAGCAGTTTTAGGAATCGACATGCAATTCTGTTACAGAGAAATCCGAATTCATTTCCTTTGCTGTGAGAATGAAAAAACATACAAAACACACAAAGTTTCTCTTTATATGAGAGCTACTTCCAACCACCCCTCAGGAAAAGGAAAAAAAAAAAAAAAAGATTCATGCATGGTGCATGAATATATGGTTAACATCTGCAGCACTGAAATTAGAATGAGATAATGAAAAAATATGAACAGACTAATTTGAATTAGATTGTAAGGTGCAAGATGTGTTCAAGTTTCATACTGAGCATGGCCTGTCTTATTACCTTTCCTATAAGGCTCACTGGAGGATTCCTTTGAACTCAAAAATTGTGAGATCAATACCAAAATCATCCTTCCACCTAACCTATTCAAAACAAAATGCTGCTGTTTCCCCCCTTCCCGGTTATGTACTCCAAATATGACATGATGACAATTTCCCCCTCCCTCAAGGGTGCTGATGAGTGAGTGCTAACAATATGAAACATCAGGGTTAATAATGTCAGAAAGATTCACTTCTTAAAAGGCAAAGTCTTTGCTGCTGCATGTAGAAAATGGAGATTGGCAGTTTCATTACTTACCTTAGTAATTCTCATTCTTTTAAAAATCAATTAATTTTTGTCTTTGCTTGGCCTAAATTATACTTCTCTATGAAATAAGTTACAATGTGACCTCTTCTAGACAAATCATTATTAAAGTACCTGGGCAATGATTGATTTTTTTGTTTCTCTCAGAAGACAGTATGCTTGTTTTATTTTGGCTTCAGGTTTTATCAAAGACATATTTACAAAGGTTTATATTCACGTGATATTCTCTTTCAAAACATCAGCAAATATAGCTTAATGAAGGAGACTTCTGATCAAGAATTTGCCAAGTTAAGATATCAAAAAAAAAAAAAGTTCACCCTCTCAAAGGTAACTTTTTACTTACTGAATAAAAAATTGAACACACATATCCTTTACTTGAACACATAATCTACTCTACTTGAATCATTTCACCACACCAAAGACTTTTGTTTAAATAAACATAACATATGATAAGGTGAAAGAATATGATAAATTTGGGACCTCATAATTACCCAGATATACAGAAAATTATTTAGTACATAAAATAAAATCACTGTCAACACAATTTCTTAAAGCAATCATTAAATAATCATAACTAACAAGTAACAAAAAGAATGTAGCTGAGTATATGTAGTAATAGTAGATTTTCAAAGACAACATGTGATAAATAAGTCTAGACTATTTTGTAGGCCGTAGATCATTGTAATCCAAGAGTTTGTCAATTAAAAAAAAAGAATTAAGGAAAAAATCTTCATAAAGTACTAATTTTAGAGAACAATAATGCATGTTTTTAAAAATTTAATTATTCATAACTGGCACTTTTTCAGAACTGGAGTATCAGTTCAGTTCAGTCGCTCAGTCATGTCCGACTCTGTGATCCTGTGAATTGCAGCACGTCAGGCCTCCTTATCCATCACCAACTCCCAGAGTTTACTGAAACTCATGTCCATCGAGTCGGTGATGCCATCCAGCCATCTCATCTTCTGTCGTCCCCTTCTCCTCCTCCCCCCAGTCCCTCCCAGCATCAGAGTCTTTTCCAATGAGTCAACTCTTCGCATGAGGTGGCCAAAGTATTAGAGTTTCAATTTAGCATCAGTCCTTCCAATGAACACCCAGGACTGATCTTCTTTATGATGGACTGACTGGATCTCCTTGAAGTTCAAGGGACTCTCAAGAGTCTTCTCCAACACCACAGTTCAAAAGCATCAATTCTTCGGTGCTCAGCTTTCTTCACAGTCCAATTCTCACATCTGTACATGACCACTGGAAAAACCATAGGCTTGACTAGATGGACCTTTGTTGGCAAACTAATGTCTCTGCTTTTGAATATGCTATCTAAGTTGGTCATAACTTTCCTTCAAAGGAGTAAGTATCTTTTAATTTCATGGCTGCAATCACCATCTGCAGTGATTTTGGAGCCCAAAAAAATGAAGTCTGACACTGTTTCTGTTTCCCCATCTATTTCCCATGAAGTGATGGGACCAGATGCCATGATCTTTGTTTTCTGAATGTTGAGTTTTAAACCAACTTTTTCACTCTCCTCTTTCACTTTCATCAAGAGGCTTTTTAGTTCCTCTTCACTTTCTGCCATAAGGGTGGTGTCATCTGCATATCTGAGGTTATTGANTGTCAACAAAGTTCCTTCTAGTCAAAGCTATGGGTTTTCCAGTAGTCATGTATGGATGTGAGAGTTGGATGATAAAGAAGGATAAGAGCCAAACAACTGATGTTTTCGAGTTGTGGTGCTGGAAAAGACTCTTGAGAGTCCCTTGAACTGCAAGATCAAACCAGTCCACCCTAAAGGAAATGAATCCTGAATACTCATTAGAGGGACTGATGCTGAAGCTCCAATACTTTGGCCACCTCATGTGAAGAGCTGACCCAGTAGAAAAGACCTTGATGCTGGGAAAGATTGAAAGCGGGAGGAGAAGGAGACAACAGAGGACGAGATGGTTAAATGGCATCACTGACTCAATGTACATGAGTTTGAGCAAGCTCCAGGAGATGGAGAAGCCTGGCATGCTGCAGTCCATGGAGTTGCAAAGAGTTGGACATGACTGAGCGACTGAACAACCTTCCTTTTGGTCCAACTTTCACATCCATAAATGACTACTGAAAAAAGTGATAGCTTTGCCTGCATGGACCTTTTTCAGCAAACTGATGTCTCTGCTTTTGAATATGCTATTTAGGTTTGTCACAGTTTTCCTTCCAAGGAGCAAGTATCTTTTAATTTCCTAGTTGCAATCACTGTCTATAGTGATTCTGGAACCCAAGAAAATAAAATCTGTAACTGTTACCACTTTTTCCCCATCTATTTGCCATGAAGTGATGGGACCGGATACGATGATTTTTTTTTTGTTTTGTTTAAATATTGAGCTTCAAGCCAGCTTTTTCACTTTCCTCTTTCACCCTCATCAACAGGCTCTTTAGTTCCTCTTCAGGAGATTATACTCACTCTCAGACCTCTTAGACTCTGTCTTTAAACGTGGTTTTACTCCAAAGTAAAAAAAAAAAAAAAAAAAACTAAGTTATTCCCAGATTCAAAAGTAATTCCTTCTCCCACTTCATTGGTGGCTCAGATGGTATTAGCATCTGCCTACAATGCAGGAGACCTGGGTTCAATCACTGGGTCAGGAAGATCCCCTAGAGCAGGAAATGGCCACCCACTCCAGTACTCTTGCCTGGAAAATCCCATGGACGGAGGAGCCTGGTAGGCTATAGTCCATGGGTTGTGAAGAATCAGAAATGACTGAAAACTTCACTTTCTTTCTTTCTTTTCTTTTTCATAAAGTTAAGAAGGGCCTGACAGAGATCTGTTATTTAGGCTTTTTAATAGAGATGCAACTGATGGAATTAATTTTTATTAGACACAGAATTTAGCATTTCTTCAGTGCTCTAGCACATTCTAGTTGACACATCTAATGAAAATGACAGAATATCTGGTTGACTACCTGCTTTTCATAAAGGGGTTGTTTTAGTCTGTTTGGGATGCTATAACAACATACCATGGACTAGGCAGCTTATAAAGAACAGACACTGCTTTCAGAGTTAGAAAGATAGGAATCTGAGCTCAGAATGCCAGTGTGGCTGAGACCTCTCTTCCAGGTCTTAAGATTTCTCACTGTTATTGAGAGGCCTAAGGAAGTAGGAAACTCTCTGAGGCTCTTTTATCAGGCATCAATCCTATTCAGGGGTTCCACACTCAAGACTTAGCAACTCCCCCAAATCCTGCATCTTATTATCAGCTAGGAGAGTTAGGATTTTTATCCTATAAATTTGGGAATGATACATTCAGATCACAGCATGAGGATAATGCAAGACCAACAAAAGTCATACAGATATTCAATCAGATACCGGCAAACAAAGGAAGAGTTCATGCCTTAGTCTCTAACATCACTTAAAATGCCAGTGATAGGGACTTTCCTGGTTGTCCAGTGGTTAAGACCTCACCTTCCAATGCAGGGGGTTGTGGGTTCGATCCCTGATCAGGGAGCTAAGATCTCACATGCTTTGGAGCCAATAAAAAACAGAACATAAAACAAAAGCTATACTGCAACAAATTCAAGGAAAACTTTAAAATCATCTACATAAAAAGAAATCTTTTTTAAAAATACCAGTGAAATACATTATTTTGGCAGCAGTTTTAGGAATCGACATGCAATTCTGTTACAGAGAAATCCGAATTCATTTCCTTTGCTGTGAGAATGAAAAAACATACAAAACACACAAAGTTTCTCTTTATATGAGAGCTACTTCCAACCACCCCTCAGGAAAAGGAAAAAAAAAAAAAGATTCATGCATGGTGCATGAATATATGGTTAACATCTGCAGCACTGAAATTAGAATGAGATAATGAAAAAATATGAACAGACTAATTTGAATTAGATTGTAGGGTGCAAGATGTGTTCAAGTTTCATACTGAGCATGGCCTGTCTTATTACCTTTCCTATAAGGCTCACTGGAGGATTCCTTTGAACTCAAAAATTGTGAGATCAATACCAAAATCATCCTTCCACCTAACCTATTCAAAACAAAATGCTGCTGTTTCCCCCCTTCCCGGTTATGTACTCCAAATATGACATGATGACAATTTCCCCCTCCCTCAAGGGTGCTGATGAGTGAGTGCTAACAATATGAAACATCAGGGTTAATAATGTCAGAAAGATTCACTTCTTAAAAGGCAAAGTCTTTGCTGCTGCATGTAGAAAATGGAGATTGGCAGTTTCATTACTTACCTTAGTAATTCTCATTCTTTTAAAAATCAATTAATTTTTGTCTTTGCTTGGCCTAAATTATACTTCTCTATGAAATAAGTTACAATGTGACCTCTTCTAGACAAATCATTATTAAAGTACCTGGGCAATGATTGATTTTTTTGTTTCTCTCAGAAGACATTCTCAAGAGTCTTCTCCAACACCACTGTTCAAAAGCATCAATTCTTCGGTGCTCAGCTTTCTTCACAGTCCAATTCTCACATCTGTACATGACCACTGGAAAAACCATAGGCTTGACTAGATGGACCTTTGTTGGCAAACTAATGTCTCTCCTTTTGAATATGCTATCTAAGTTGGTCATAACTTTCCTTCAAAGGAGTAAGTATCTTTTAATTTCATGGCTGCAATCACCATCTGCAGTGATTTTGGAGCCCAAAAAAATGAAGTCTGACACTGTTTCTGTTTCCCCATCTATTTCCCATGAAGTGATGAGACCAGATGCCATGATCTTTGTTTTCTGAATGTTGAGTTTTAAACCAACTTTTTCACTCTCCTCTTTCACTTTCATCAAGAGGCTTTTTAGTTCCTCTTCACTTTCTGCCATAAGGGTGGTGTCATCTGCATATCTGAGGTTATTGATATTTCTCCCGGCAATCTTGATTCCAACCTGTGTTTCTTCCAGCCCAGTGTTTCTCATGATGTACTCTGCAAAGAAGTTAAATAAGCAGGGTGACAATATACAGCCTTGATGTACTCCTTTATTTGGAAGCAGTCTGTTGTTCCATGTCCAGTTCTAACTGTTGCTTCCTGACCTGCATACAGATTTCTCAAGAGGCAGGTCAGGTGGTCTGGTATTCCCATCTCTTTCAAAATAAGTCACGCTTTTAAATTCAATATTAAATGCTTGCATCATTTTGAAAAGATTTATATATTCTGTTTTCAGTTGGTTGAATTTTTTGTGAGAGTGCATATGCTAAATAAATATATACACATATATTTAAACATCTATATATATACACAAAGCTAAATAATTTTATCCTAATCTAAAATATACTGATCTGCTAAGCCAGATTGACAGTGATAATGTACATATTTTCAAACTATTTGAGATCATTGCCTGTGGAATATATATATTTTTAATCTCACAATGTCTAATACAAACTAAGCACTGAGTGTTTGTCTAATGTGAAATTAATTGAACGATTTAATTTTCATTTAATGTGTCTTTGAGTAATGCAAATGTGTACTAAACACAATGAATATTTTAGTTTAATATTGATAAATGTAAATTACTATTTTTAAGACAAGTAGAATATTCCCTTATTTCTGAATAGAAAATAAAACCATTGGCATACAATATAGAGTAGTATCACTGTAGTAATAATTTCAAGAGCCATATCTGCTCTCTAGTCACAAACATGTATGGAGTTGGGGGAAAAAATAGTATTGAAACATTACTAGGAAAGACACAAGGAGAACACATACTATACAAAGAAAAATCAAGTATATAGATGAGTAAATATGTTGCATTATATAAAATCTGCTAAAACTATTATAAAATTGAAATAAAGACTGAATGAAATATACATAAGAAAAAATTAGATAAGGTGGTTTTCTAAGGAATATGTCACACTGAGGAGTTTATGAGAATGTAGCTATATTAATCAGATACAGAATTAATATTTTAAAATATTCTAAAACATATTACAATTTAAAAATGCTTATATGAAAAATTTATGGCAGAATTTATAGTACATTTTGTTATTAAAATGACAAAATTATAAAGAGTCAGGGCTACCCCTGAATTTGGTCTTAATCAATGTCTCTTTTTGATCTGTTTTTTTTTTTTTTTAGAAATTTAAACAGTGAGACAATAACAAATAATTGCATATAGAAAACCATTTTATTCATTCTTATATACATCAGAAAAAGATCATATACTGTTGACCAGTCCGTTTTACAAGTTTTTAAAATCATTTTGTAATAGGTACATCATTTCCTTTGGATTAGGTTCAGTGTATAGAGATACCTTATCTGTTCCCTAGACACTGGGTACCAGAAGTTCTCTATCCAACATTTTGTGTTCAGAGGTCCCTGAATTTAAGAGTCATTTGGAAGTTGCTAGGCTGTAGAACAATGGGCCCACCTTCCATGGAAGGTCTTTACTGATCTTCTGAACAGAAATAAGGCTTCAAGCCTATGCAACATAGTCCTTTCCCTAAGTAGTAGCTCCAGTACTTCTGCAAACACAAAATCAAAACATAAGGTCAAAAGCCCTCAAAGCTATCGGGTTTGATCCAAACCTCTTGAATTCCTAACTCAAAGTAACCTATTTTTCTTTCTCATAATTTCTCCTCTCTGAGTTATGACTCTGTCTTTTATTCATTTAATTAAAGTGAAGTTTATGTTGTTTGTTTACATAAAATAGAAATGTATGATCCCTCAGGAAATAAGTGTTCTTATTAGAGTGTACCTTCCTTCACCTCCTTGCTAAGAAAGTCTTTGAAATTAAAAACACAAGGCTTAGGTATTTTCTGGAATGGAAGGAGCAAAATATTATCAGTTCCTTCATGATTGAGTTAACTTTCCTCTCCCAAACAAACAGAAGAGGAAGTTTCTAGTTACATAAGTCAAAAGAAATTAAAAAATAAACATCCATGAACTGAGTTCTAAACAAACCACAGCAGAAGGTGATTTTTTAAAAATATCCAGTTATAATTGTATATTTAGATTGATCAATCAACCCAAAATAAAGAGATCTATAAAATAAGTAGTTATATATTCAAGAAAGTTGATGAAAGTTGAGGACCAATCCTAGGTTACTAAGTCAATCAATAAGACATACTGGCATTCATCATGCATTTTATAAATTATCTGGATTTTTTGTGTCATAAAAATACACATGGAAAACATAGTTGTAATATGGGATAGAACCCAGCTCTCCTGCATTGCTTCCCTGGTGGCTCAGCTGGTAAAGAATCTGCCTGCAATGCAGGAGACCCCAGTTCGATTCCTGGGTTGATAAGATCCGCTGGAGAAGGGATAGGCTACCCAGTCCAGTATTTTTGGGCTTCCCTGGTGGTTCAGCTGGTAAAGAATCTGCCTGCAAAGTGGGAGACCTGGGTTCGATCCCTGGGTTGTGAAGATCCCCTGGNAGTTCGATTCCTGGGTTGATAAGATCCGCTGGAGAAGGGATAGGCTACCCAGTCCAGTATTTTTGGGCTTCCCTGGTGGTTCAGCTGGTAAAGAATCTGCCTGCAAAGTGGGAGACCTGGGTTCGATCCCTGGGTTGTGAAGATCCCCTGGAGAAGGGAACAGCCACCTACTCCAGTATTCTGGCCTGGAGAATTCCATGGACTGCGTAGTCCGTAGCATTGCAAAGAGTTGGCCACAACCACATGATTTTCACTTCCTCCTGCATTGCAGGCAGATTATTTACTGTCTGAGCCACCAGGGAAGTCCAATATAAATACAATACAGGTTGAAATGAATACAGGAGAAAGATACTGGATCAGGGTGAATTAAAGTCATTTCCTGTAATGAAGCAAAAGAAACTTAGATTTTCTAAAGTGCTATAAGGGCAAAAAAGTTGCAATAATTGAAAAAGGAAGATAGTACACTGGTTTTAAACAGTATTGAAAATAAAGGAGGTTATGAATTGGGCTTTTAACTCACACAGAAAGCAATTTCAGTAGCTAAAGCATCCTGAAAGACAAAGGAAAATGATCTATGTGGAAGTCTAAAAAAGAACAAATATGAGAGTTATTTAAGCAACAGCAAAAAGTGATATGCGAACCTGTACACTAGATTTTAGAAATAGAGAAACAGACATAACATTCATCATGGGACTTAGAATACAACTGAAAGGGAAACCTTTTGATTAAAGGTAATTCTTTCTTCATCTCTCAGGCCCATCTAGTTTCCAACTGTTTGTAAATTTAATGGGAACACAAAACTCTTTTGTCTTTGCATACTTCTCTGCTCCTACTTTGCTTTAAAAAAAAATGTTATTTTGCTCATCTTCACAACAACAACAACAAAAAACTTTAATTTCATAAAGACTTTGGGGAAATTTTTAAAGGTAAAAAATGTCATTAAAGTGAATAATCAGTGAATAAAAGTAAATTCAAACAGTGAATTAGATTAATAAAAAATGCATCAACACATCAACTTGTTGCATTCTGCTTGGGATGTAGAAAACAGTAAAGAACAACACGTTTTTGTCTTAGAAAAATACTTTGGGAAATACTGGCTTAGAATCAGTTAAAGTAATAACCGACACCAAACACAGATCCAAAATACTTAGAGAACATGAAGAAGAATACATAATAAAAATAAAATAACAGTTGTGACATGCAGTTTCAGCTCTGACATCTGCAGAGCTTAGAAGCTGTCAATCCCGTTCTTACAGTAAGAAAGTGCTCAAAGAACTGAAAATCAATAAGATTTCTTAGGTACATCAGAGAACTAAGGTTGCAGGGCAAATTGACACCCTGACATCTGGAAAGCCATGCCAATCCAGAGAGCTGTCTCTTATACACATCTAGATGTGTATAAGAGACAGAGACTTAGCAACTCCCCCAAATCCTGCATCTTATTATCAGCTAGGAGAGTTAGGATTTTTATCCTATAAATTTGGGAATGATACATTCAGATCACAGCATGAGGATAATGCAAGACCAACAAAAGTCATACAGATATTCAATCAGATACCGGCAAACAAAGGAAGAGTTCATGCCTTAGTCTCTAACATCACTTAAAATGCCAGTGATAGGGACTTTCCTGGTTGTCCAGTGGTTAAGACCTCACCTTCCAATGCAGGGTACATTTCAATGGTAATTCTGATGAACTGTGGGAGGCTGAGTGTGTACTAGTGTGAGAATGAAAGATTCCTGAGGGGTCATGTTCTCAGGGGTAAATTTAAGTAAAATTTTCATGAGTTTTACCTCCTAGATCCCCCACTGAATGGTCTGAAGATAAGAATTCAAGAAAGATATCTTCATGTTTCTGGCAGCGAGAAGGGAAGAGTGATTATTGTGACGTATATCTTGGAACAAAGATCTGCTCTCCAAGGAAAAAGATTTCATCAGAGCCTTATCCAACAGTAAGGACCTTCATCTCATTCCAGCTCCCTCTAGCATTCATGTCTCACCTTAAGTGTATGCAAGAGGGAAGCTATGCCACTGGGAAGGTCAGAGCCCCAGGGCACCTGTTCACTAAAAGATGGAGATTTAGTCATAATATAGAATGCTTCCCTTGCCCACACTTACTTAGGGAAGCACAAACGTAAGAAAGGAGACAAAAACACTAGATTAATTTCAAGTCTCAGTGTCCATACCTAGAGCAAACACTAAATATAGCTAACTTCTAGTCAGATCAACATTACCTTATCAGGTAATGTAGTATCCTACATCACTGGTTTTCAATTAAAAGTGAAAAGGCATGCCAACAGGCAAGTAAAGATACAGTCTAAAGATACAGATGTAGACCCATGGCTGATTCATGTCAATGTATGGCAAAAACCACTAAAATATTGTAAAGTAATTAGTCTCCAAATAAAATAAATAAAATTTTTAAAAGATGCAAATCAAACATTAAAATCAGATTCAAATAAAACACAGATGTTGGGAATTTAGAACAGCTGCAATTAGTATCTTACAAATTACACTAGGAAAAATTAAATGACATGACATAAAGCAAAGAGACAAACAGAAAGTCCAAGAATTAAAATAAAATGCTAGAATTAAAAAAAAAAAAATTCACTGAGTTCATCAGTAGACTGCTGCTGCTGCTGAGTCACTTCAGTCATGTCCAACTCTGTGTGACCCCAGAGAAGGCAACCCACCAGGCTCCCCCGCTCCTGGGATTCTCCAGGCAAGAACACTGGAGTAGGGTCCACTGCCTTCTCCGATCAGTAGAGGACATAGCTAAACAAAGAACCTTGGATTTGCAGATGAATCAGCAAATGTTCATCAGTAGACTGCTGCTGCTGCTGAGTCACTTCAGTCATGTCCAACTCTGTGTGACCCCAGAGAAGGCAGCCCACCAGGCTCCCCCGCTCCTGGGATTCTCCAGGCAAGAACACTGGAGTAGGGTCCACTGCCTTCTCCGATCAGTAGAGGACATAGCTAAACAAAGAACCTTGGATTTGCAGATGAATCAGCAAAAATGCCTCAAACTGAAATGCAAACAGAAAAAAAAAAAAAAAAAGAAAGAAAGAAAGAAGAAATACACAAACCGCCCAGAAAAGAACATTCAAGAAATATGGGACACTTTTTAAAGGTATAATGTAAATGAAACTGGAATAACAGAAGAATCAAAGAATGAAGCAGAAGAAATATATGAGGTGAGAGTGACCAAGACTTCCCAAAATTAATGACAGAGATAGTAGATGACAAATTTAGAAAGCTCAGAGAATAATAATATCAGGCAAGATTTTTTTTAAACTACATTCAGATATGTCATATTCAAACTGCAGAAAAACAAACAGAAAGTCATGAAAGAAGCCAGTGGAGGAAATAAAACATCTTACTTATTGAAGAAAAATAATAAGATTTACAATAGTTTTCTCATCAGAATCCATGCAAGCGAGAGTAAACTGAAACATTGAAAATAGTGAAAAAATAATAATAACCACTAACTTTGAATACTATGTCTACTGAAATTATTCTTTAAAAATGAAGGTGATATAAGGACTTTCTCAGATTAACAAACAAGAGAGAACAAATTCATGAACAGCAGACCTGACCTGCAAAAAATGATTTTTAAAAGTCCCTTAGGAGAAAAATGATACAGATCAGAAATTCAGCACCTGCTTGAGAGGAACCTAAGAAGTCAAGACATCTCCTGGGTGGGATCCTGTAAGGCAGGGGTTCCCAAACCCCGGGCCACAGACTTGACTGGTCAGTGGTCTAGTAGGTAGAAACCAGGCCACACAGCAGGAGGTGAGTTTTGTAGCTGCTCCCTATTGCTAGTATTACCACCTGAGCTCCGCCTCCTGTCAGATCAGCAGTGGTGTAATAAATGTAATGCACTTGAATCATCCTGAAGCCATCCCCCAGCCCTGGTCTGTGGAAAAACTGTCTTCCACCAATCCCTAGTGCCAAAAATGTTGGGGACTGCTGCTCTTAACGAAAAAGGACATCACATACAGACTAAGGAAACCTGAATAAAGTGAAAAGTGTGGGCCTCAGTCAAGAGAGTCAGACACGACTGAAGTGAATTAGCAGCAGCAGCAGCAGTCAAGGGTAATCTATTAATATCTGTTTACTGACTATAACACATGTAGCATACTAATGCAATATATTCATAAAAGAGAAAAAGGTGTGGGATACATGGAAAATCTCTACTCTTCTTATCATTCTTATGTAAATGTAAAAATGTTCTAAAATAAAAGTTTTTCTTAAACGAGTGAACAATAATAGCACTTTGGCATATAGTAGTCAAAATGTTGCCAAAATATATACAACAGAAAATATTAAAAGCAGCACAAGAAATGATACACTACATTTTTAAAAAAGATGTGAACTACAAATTTTTAATCAGAAACCAGGTGAGTCTGAAGACTCAGAGGGGTGACTAAAAGTATTAAAACAGAAATACACACACAAACACATGTATCATACATTCGCCCACACAAAACTGCCAAGCTAAAATTCTACAGAAATTTAAAATAAATTTTAAAATTGAAGAAGAGTTTCCAACTCTGGCTAACATGGAATAATCCCTCTACTCTAAGTCTTCTACTGATTACAAGTGAAATCCTAGAAAGAAGGAAAGAGCTATCTGTTCAGACTCTGAAAAACACATAGTAACAGTAGATTGAAAGGGAAATGAAAATCCAAATAATGGCTGATATGGTGATATTATCTCTTATGTTGATGATATCTTCCATATATCCAGCTTTAAACTCTATTATGGCTCCTATCTCAGAACCATGAACACAGATGAGTATGAAAGACAAATCCTCTCTTTCTTGGCTTTCTTTCTCTAAATTGTGCAGAAGGGAGATTGTGGGAGTAACTTTTTTTTTTTTAAATCTTCCTGGCCCTGAGCAACTTACAGTAATGAGGTCTGGCTCTGAGATCAGCAGAAACCAAGAAAGAAAGAAAGTGACGTTGCTCAGTCGTGTCTGACTCTTTGTGACCCCATGGACCATAGCCTACCAGGCTCCTCCATCCATGGGATTTTCCAGGCAAGAATACTGGAGTGGGTTTGCCATTTCCTTCTCCAGGAGATCTTCCTGATCCAGGGATTGAACCCAGGTCTCCCATATTGTAGACAGATGCTTGACTGTATGAGCCACCAGGGAAGTCCATTTAAGAAATCAAAAATGTATTTAAAATTTATGAGAGAAAAATCTTTATACGTGGCCTGAGGAACTGGGAATTGGATGTTCACATGTCTTAACGTTTTTGTGGGGAACTCCTGTTATCTTCTATCCTTTGCTTGATCCCAAATCAGACCCATTTAAAGGAAATAGGTGCCAGCTCAGGGAGGTTAAAACCCCACCTTTTTACCCAGAGGACCATGAAAAGGGAGTCATAGGAACCACAGGAGGTGAGGAAACCTGAGAAGAGATGGGAGATGGACAGCGAGAGCTCCTAAATTTGTGTACAAATTCTTGGGCTTGCCCCTGAGCCTCACATGTGTGGAACTGAATTAGTCACTGGGGGCCTCACCCCAAACAGGCTAACTCTCTGCTGAAGAAAAGAAAAACAAACAAAAAAATTATAATAATAGATTATAATCCATATATAAAATAAAAATTCTTTTACAAATGAGTAAATAAATAAATAAATGGGGAAAAGGGAAAGTGTTCCTTCTCTATAGCTGAATCTCAACTAATAAATATAGAAGAAATGAGGCTAGCAGCACAAAGGGATAAGGAACAAGATATTTACTTGTTTAAATAATCTTAAAATATAACTCCACATGTTACTTTTCTAAAAGGTATTATAGTAGTTTGAAAGAAAAGTGTTAATCAGTCAGTTGTGTTCAACTCTTTGTGAAACCATGGACTGTAGCCCATCAAGCTCCTCTGTCCCTGGAGTTCTCCAGGCGAGAACACTAGAGTGGGTAGCCATTCACTTCTCCAGGGGACCTTCCCAACACAGGTCTCTTGCATTGCAGGCAAATTCTTTGCCATCTGAACCACCAGGGAAACTTCCTTGTTTATAGGAAGAAAAATGGCAGACATTATCTCATCTGACCAAAGTTAATATTATCACTTCTTGATTCAATGTTTTCATTTCTTCAGTTTAAAAATTAGTCCAGTCCAATTTAAAATCTCAATTTCAAATTAAAGTCTCAAGCCTAGATTTGCTACAAGGAGCCACTCACAATGGAGAACTAGGCAACTGAGGTAACTTTTGTCTCTTTCTACCGCTCTTTCTCTACTTGAATCTGCTCTACTGATGGTGCCAGGCAGTGAAGGGATGTTTGCTCACAGACTGCTTGAGCAATTGTGGTGAGTTCCTTTTCTCATTTCTTTTCTTTTTTTTTCCACTTTATTTATTTTTTTGGAGGCTAATTACAGTATTGTATTGGTTTTGCCATACATTGATCATTTTATTGGCATATAGTTGCCGATAGTAGTCTCTTATGATCCTTTGTATTTCTGTGTTGTCTGTTGTGATCTCTCCATTTTCATTTCTAATTTTGTTGATTTGATCTTTCTCCCTTTGTTTCTTGATGAGTCTGGCTAATGTTTTGTCAATTTTATTTAACTTCTCAAAGAACCAGCTTTTGGCTTTGTTGATATTTGCTATGGTCTCTTTTCTTTTGTATTTCTTTTTGCCCTAATTTTTAAGATTTCTTTCCTTCTACTAACCCTGGGGTTCTTCATTTCTTCCTTTTCTAGTTGCTTTAGGTGTAGAGTTAGGTTATTCATTTGACTTTTTTCTTGTTTCTTGAGG
>SJYX01001693.1:251049-265768 GCA_006410675.1 Oreotragus oreotragus
AAATTTTTTTTAATTAAAAAATGATAATAGTAAGAATATATCTAGGACTTTGACTGGTGTTGTTGTGGACAGTGTGGGGTCAGTTCATTTTCAGATAGTCCTTCGATCTGACTTACACTTCTCAAGATCTATTAGGCCCCTCCTTATGTAGTCAGTGCTAACTGCAGGGTTTTAATCTATTGCACCTGTCACTTCCAAAGCGGTTGCCTCTGTTTATTTCAGCTTCTTCTGTTTGCTGGTCTCTTCAGTGTCTAATTTCCACCCTGATGCAAGGGGGCGGTGGTGGACCCTTTTTTAGGCTCACTTGTTCAATTGTGTTGTGGGGATGGAGGAACACTGCAAACAGATAACACTGGCATGTGTGGGGAGTGCTCCCAGTGTCTCGGCCACACTGGATTTGCCCCCACTCACAGCGTGTGTGCTTTCCCAGGCTACACTGCTCAGACTCTGCTGGGAACTGACTGAGGCTGGCCCTGGGTTGTATGCACTTCCCAGGTCTAAGCCACTCAGGTCCAGGTACTCGGGTACTCCTCAAAGGCACAGACTCAGTTGGGCCTGCGTCTTGTGCCCTTCCCCAGTGCAAGCAGCTCAGGTGACCAGGTGCTCGGCGAGCGCGGTCATCGCTGGTTGGGGCTACGCTTTATCGCCTCCCCATCCCTGCCGCTCCGTCTTCTGGGTGTACAGTCGGGTACTCCTCAAAGGCACAGACTCAGTTGGGCCTGCGTTTTGTGCCCTTCCCCAGTGCGAGCAGCTCAGGTGACCAGGTGCTCGGCGAGCGCGGTCGTCGCTGGTTGGGGCTGCGATTTATCGCCTCCCCATCCCTGCCGCTCCGTCTTCTGGGTGTACAATGGGTGTGCCTTCTCACGTGTGCCCTGCGTCTCTTCTGGCGAGCTGATCTCTGGCTGTGACCCTCCCGGCGGATGTCGACTGTCCAGAATCCCAAGGAGTCTTGGTTAGCAACGAAGCCTGCTTGCAGTTTGGTGAATGATACCTCTCTGGGGCTGCGATTGCCCCCTTCCGTCGCTGGCTGCCCCCACCTGCCTGTCTCCGGCAGGGGGATAGCTGGTCCACAGCCGGCTAGTTCTGCCCAGTCCTTTGTTCTGTGAGTGGGCCTAGCGGTGTCTTAGGTTAAGGCTTTTCGAGGGCTAGCTATCCCACAGTGTGGGCTGCTATCTCTAGTTAGTTCCCTCAGATTGCCCTCTGGGGGTTCAGGCCGGGTCCTTACCCTAAGCAATGCAGCCCGCGCCTCCCTGTCCAGCCCCCTCTTGCTAGTGGTGGATGCAAGCGTCTGTGCTGCTTCTCTGCTTGGAGTTGCCTTTAGGCACAGACTCTGTGGGTTTTAATTAGTTATTTATTTTTCCTCCCAGTTATGTTGCCTTTTGAGGTTCCAAGGCTCACCACAGATTCGCCAGTGAGAGTGTTTCCTAGTGTTTGGAAACTTCTCTCTCTTAAGACTCCCTTCCTGGGAGGGATCTCCGTCCCTACCTCTTTTGTCTCTCTTTTTACCTTTTATATTTTTTCCTACCTCCTTTAGAATCAATGGGATGCCTTTCTGGGTGCCTGATGTCCTCTGCCACCACTTAGAAGTTATTTTGTGGAATTTTCTCAGCGTTCAAATGTTCTTTTGATGAATTTGTGGGGGAGAAAGTGGTCTCCCTGTCCTATTCCTCCACCATCTTAGAATCACCCCCTCCTCATTTCTTATTATGCCTCACTGAGTACTTGTCTGGTGGTATCCTCTGATAGTCCAGTTTCAAATGTTAACAATGAGTTAGCAGCCGGACTTGATATGTGGCATATTAGGCTGGTTTCAGATTCAAAGCTGATACCACCACGTTAGCCTTTCTGAAAATGGAGTGGGGCACTCGTCATGTTCTCCAAACACTATTCTGTTATATCCCAGCACAGGTATGATCTTGACAAGGTTTCCTTGTCCTTGGCCAGACTCCTTATGAAGAAAGAGAAGGAGAGAGGGAAAGAAGGAGGGAAAAAGGAAGCTGCCTGCCAGCTGTCCTTTTTCTTTCCTTCATTCTTGCCTCTCTGTTTCCCTCCAGTAAATATTTAGAAGGCACATATAATGCATATTATTTCAAATAATAATTTAATAATACTATTTGAATATCCATAATAATGTCTCTAAATTACACTCTTATTAAAACATGTACAATGCACTCAATATTATTAATGTAGTGCAATCATTACATTCATAGTCATTGAGTTCAGAAATGTATACCAAACATGTGCTTATGATGCCAGCTGAGTATTTCAGGATGTATTTAGGCTCATGGAAATATCTTCCATATATTTTTCTGCAATGCTAAGAAACCTGTTGTTGCTCTAGAAGACTAAATTTCATACAACCCTGCAGGCTGAATCATGAAATCAGCTATCAGTGAGAAGATGCAGCATCTGACTGTGATTTAAGGTCTTACTAGACCTGAGAAAGGTCCCTAGGTTTTAGCAATGTAAGATGATGAGGATGCCACAGTGAAAAAGGAAAGTCTGAAAATAGTCCAGATTTTACATCACACAGATGATACCTTTATAATCTGAGATGTGTGTGAAGGACTAGTAGAAAAAAATTCTGTCTAGAAAGTTGACCAGTGTTCTCAAGTCTGATATTGCTTCAATCTGAAGTCAATGAACCAACAGTTCAGTCCACTGAACTACAGAAGCTCCTTCACTCACGGTCTCCAATCAAGTTGTGAACAAGTCTACCTCAATTAATTGGGCATCTATGAACAAAATCCTTCTATTATCTACTTTTCTATCAAAACTTCAAGAGAAATATTTTGCAAGGTATCACAACAAACATTGGGAAGATATTTTTTAAAAAGCTTGGAAACTTAGATTTATAGTTCATATAACAATGTTGGAAAATTATAGCTATATTAGATAATATATAAAAAGCAAAAAAAATAAAAATAACATTGTTGTAGAGAATTCAGTAAGTGATATCAATTGCTATGTTGAGGAGAAGATATTAAGGAACATATCATGTTCAAGGAACAGTGATATTGTCAAGACAGTTATTGAAGGTAGCTGGACTTCCTAGGTTCGTTGCTCACAGAGGCCTCAAGTTCAGTATACATAAAACTGAATTCAGTATCTTTAACATCTGGCTTTCCTTTCAAAACACACACACACACACACACACACACACACACAAGTAAAGGGGAGATATACTGTGTGGCTCATTCTCTTTGTATTTTAATCAGGGTGCAACTCCCATGATCCATTTTCCCAGGCCAGGAGCCTGAAGAATCTCTTAAATTTTGTTCCTCTTAAAATGTCTTGAACCTGATCAAGATACACTGACTGCCCTCTCCATCCTTTGGCACTGACGGTTCTTTGCTTCAAAGTCCTGGTCCAGATTATGATTCTAATACTGCAACAGACCTCCTTCTCCTTCTCCCTCTCCATCTCCATCTCTCCCTCCACTGTAGTCCCATCAATAAATTTGTCAAACTTTTGCACAATAATTCTTTTAAAATAGCAAATGGATGATGTCATTTCCTCTTTAATAGCTTTTATTTCTGTTAGGATAAAATGAAAACTTATCAAGCCATGTAACACCCCTTTGAAATGAGCCCTTTCTTTCTCTAAACACAAAATATGCCTCAGCTTTTAGCCATGATAATTTAATAAAGTTTCTCAAGTGTATCACAGTCTTGAATACATCCATAACTTTTCTCAACCTGGAATCACCTTACTCCCTTTTCACCTAGTCATCGACTTGAATAGAAGGAAAAAGATGTTTCATGATACCATCTCTTGACTAAAGAAGTATTCGTTTAGCACCTTGTAAAATAGTAATCAAATTGGTAATAAATGTTAATTTCCAATGCCTGTATTACATATAGAATAAAAAGACTACTAAGACATGGTGTCACCCTGCTTATGTAACTTCTATGCAGAGCACATCATGAGAAGCGCTGGGCTGGAAGAAACACAAGCTGGAATCAAGACTGCCCAGAGAAATATCAATAACCTCAGATATGCAGATGACACTACCCTTATGGCAGAAAGTGAAGAGGAACTAAAAAGCCTCTTGATGAAAGTGAAAGAGGAGAGTGAAAAGGTTGGCTCAAAGCTCAACATTCAGAAAACAAAGATCATGGCATCCGGTCCCATCACTTCATGGGAAATAGATGGGGAAACAGTGGAAACTGTCAGACTTTATTTTTGGGGGCTACAGAATCACTGCAGATGGTGGCTGCAGCCATGAAATTACAAGACACTTACTCATTGGAAGAAAAGTTGTGATCAACCTAGATAGCATATTCAAAAGCAGAGACACTACTTTGCCAACAAAGGTCAGTCTATTCAGGCTATGGTTTTTCCTGTGGTCATGTATGGATGTGAGAGTTGGACTGTGAAGAAAGCTGAGCGCCGAAGAATTGATGCTTTTGAACTGTGGTGTTGGAGAAGACTCTTGAGAGTCCCTTGGACTGCAAGGAGATCCAACCAGTCCATTCTGAAGGAGATAAGCCCTGGGATTTCTTTGGAAGGAATTATACTAAAGCTCAAACTCCAGTACTTTGGCCACCTCATGCGAAGAGTTGACTCATTGGAAAAGACTCTGATGCTGGGAGGGATTGGGAGCAGGAGGAGAAGGGGATGACAGAGGATGAGATGGCTCAATGGCATCACTGACTCGATGGATGTGAGTCTGAGTGAACTCCGGGAGATGGTGATGAACAGGGAGGCCTGGCGTGCTGCGATTCATGGGGTCGCAAAGAGTCGGTCATGACTGAGCGACTGACCTGAACTGAAGATGTGGTGCTTAATTTCAAGGAGCTTGTATTCATTTGGAAGAAATGTTAAAATAGCTAAAGAAATAGTGTATATATAAGGAGAAAGAATGTCTTTTATTATTGGTACTTTCTGTACCAATTTTTATGAAGCCTAACTTCTAAATCTCTTAAAAGCCACCTTTCCTTCAACAAGTCTCTGTCAATATCCTCTCAAGTGACCACCCAAACTTATCTCATATCCCTTTAATGCATTATCAACACTGTTGGGAGACTGATGTTTCTAAAATATAGATCGGATTCTATAACTTTCCAGCTTAAAAGCTTTCAGTGGCACCATGTCGTCTATGGGATAAAATTCAAACTCGGTGACACTGCCTTCATGGCCTATTAAAATCGGACTCTACTTTTCATGTTTTATCTCCTGCAAATCCTATTCAGTTCTAGCAACAAATCTTATCATTCTCTGAACCTACCCTGGCTTCTAACATCTCTTGCTTCTGCATGCTATTCTTTTTTCTTAACTACCATTCCCACTTGGAGAATCAATACTAACAAACTACATTTTCCTCTCAAGTTTTCTTTGACTTTCCTCTCCCTGATGTCATTACTTTTAAACATAAACACCGACTAAATATTCATGCAATAGCACTGCTATATTGTATTTTAATTTTAGAACAAATACATTCTTCTCTATTACACTGGAGATTCCTCAAATACACAGACTATGTTTATTCATCTTTGTGCTTCCTAGGGCTAAATGCACAGTAATTTATAAGGGATTAATACATGTTTAGTAAATTAATTCATTCTTGTAATTATTTTAAAATAATGAATTATACATATATTCATGTGCACATATTCTTTCACATATATTGGGTTTTTATACTGAAATGTATTTTTCATCCATATTACACACACAAAAATATGTATTATACATACAAATGAGTGCATTGTATGTATGTGCTTAGCTTAACTAAGAACGCACATGTATTCACCACCAGGAAATGGGTACTTTGGTTTTAAAATGTTATCTGGCATGCCATGGTGTCAGTGTGATACTGTAAAAACCCTTGGAAGATGTAAGTACTGGCAAAGGCATTGGGGGTAGGAAAAATAAATGCATATCCAGACTGGAAGTCAGTTTCAACAAGGGTGAACTATTGTCACCAAACAGTTTGGACAATTTGGTATAATCAGTCTAGGACCGACTGGCTGATGGGTCTCTGTTGACTTTGCTCTACTGGGTGTTCCATGTTCCTCTCAGATAATGGCAGGTTGACCATTCAGCAGTGGCAGTAGCTAGATCTAACACACACAGAAAGAAACCCTGCTGCTGGACTATTCTCTTCATGGGCTCATTGCTCGAGAAATGGGATGGCTAAGATCAAATTCTGACTGATTTCCTTAAGAGGAATCTTCTTGCTCCTGTTTTTATGGGCCTCCTCTAGGTTGAATGCTCACTAGCAGGTAGTCATGTGACAAACAGATTTCTCATGCTTTTTGTCCACACCCATTCTCCATCCACGTGCCTCTTCTGTAAAGCTTTCATGGTTTCCTCAATGCATCGCCATCTTGCTCTTTGCAGGTCCCTGACCAACCAGCTCTACCATTTGTGAATGCTCAAGTATCTTTTAAGTAAAAGCAGAGCATAGCCAATTACATACTGCTCACAGCTATTCACAATGGAAGAATTTCTTCCTAATGTTGTGGTTAGGGCCATCGTTGAGTCTGTGGTATGGGAGAAGTTCAGTCTGCTTTGCTGCAACACATCAAGTTAGTCTCCTCACTAAGGAAACCCCCATGAAGCCACAGGTATGAACTAAGGGAGAAGCACTGCTTCTAGAGAGCAAGTAAAACAATTTACACTTCATGTAAATTACCGTTGATTCTGACCCTGCTAAAGCCCAACTCTAAATACACCATTTCAAATAAATGATACCGCACACATTTTATGTCATTGGTGGAGATTTGCTCTGGGTGTGGCATCAACAGATATTCTGTCAGTAAGCATTCGATTTCTACTGGATTTTGTGGCAAATAAGGATCTGATTTTTAGAGAGCATATGGTCCTCTGGTGCAGATGCCATGACCTTGACAAACATGCAACACCTTTATCTAACCTTGCTACTTCTGACACCACTGAATATAAGTGTCATGTAGCCCAAGCAGTAGGTGAGTTGGCTCTGCACTAGAATAGTACGTCCAAGTGACACAGAACCCACTAGGTCCTGTGACTCTGTGTTAGTGGTGGGATGTAGTAGGAATAATAATGTGTTCTTTATTCCAGAAAGTCAATTCTCTTTGAGGTGGTAGGCCTGGAATTTTCTAGGAGTATGTTTATCACTTCTGGGATGCTTGTATCTAGGAAACTTGAATACCAGATACAATTAGCATGATACACTTAATCTGGTGAAGTACTGTAATGCTCCCTAAAATCATGNTCCAGGCAAGAATACTGGAGTGGGTTGCCATACAGAACTCTCTATAAAAATATTTATGGAAATACATAAAATAATTTGTAAAGAAACTGAATGCTGCTCCTGCTGCTAAGTCACTTCAGTCGTGTCCAACTCTGTGTGACCCCATAGACGGCAGCCCACCAGGCTCCCCCATCCCTGGGATTCTCCAGGCAAGAATACTGGAGTGGGTTGCCATTTTCTTCTCCAGTGCAGAAAAGAGAAAAGCGAAAGTGAAGTCGCTCAGTCTGTCCGACTGTTAGCGACCCCATGGACTGCAGCCCACCAGGCTACTCTGTCCATTGGATTTTCCAGGCAAGAGTACTGGGGTGGGGTGCCATTGCCTCCCCGAAAGAAACTGAATAAGATGCCACTTTTCTGGATGGGAAAATGAAATATTGAATGAATGTCAATTATTTTAAATTTAGTAATAAGTTCATACAATTCAAACCAAATCCTACTGAGTTTCATCTGGGAAGACAAGGAGAAGCAATACTACTTGATGTAATGAGTCAAAAGGCTTTTTGGGACAACACATAAAAAATTATTCAGAACATTTGTCGAGGGCAGTGAAAAGCAACAAGGGCTAATTTACTTGACAATGTATTAAAATGTATCACAGATATAATAATTAAAACAGTAGAATATGTCTCAGTCAGCACACACTCAATTCTGCTGTAGTAACAAACAGGCCCAAAGTATAAGTGTCTTAGAGACAAAGAGTTTTATCTTGCTTCTGATGCATGTTTGCTCGAGGTTGATTGAGGGCTCTCCTCTACGTCTCTGTACTCCAGCTGATGGAATCAGTGGTGGAGCACAGAGTTCTGGAAGATATTCCACTGGCAAGTAAATGTTCCAACCCAGAAAGACCCACCTAATATCTGCTTATATTTCATTGGTCAGAACAAGTCACATGACCCCATGCAACCCTAAGGAATATAGTTGGCAGGTTGTGCAATCTAATCCCACTCCTGGTAGCCAGCAAGTCAGACATGCTGGTGAATAGCATTAATAATTACTACAGATACTGGCAGAAAAGTGCAGAGGAGCAACTAACCCACAAACTCTATGAAGTGGAAGAATACAGTATATGATGGCATCATGTCAGGAAAATAAGACAGAGTCAGATAAGAAAACCACTGGGAAAGCTGGTAAATACTTGAAGTAAAAAAGTTAGTCTCTTACCTTGCCCCCTAAGTAAACCTCAGATGAGAAATCTACNGATACTGGCAGAAAAGTGCAGAGGAGCAACTAACCCACAAACTCTATGAAGTGGAAGAATACAGTATATGATGGCATCATGTCAGGAAAATAAGACAGAGTCAGATAAGAAAACCACTGGGAAAGCTGGTAAATACTTGAAGTAAAAAAGTTAGTCTCTTACCTTGCCCCCTAAGTAAACCTCAGATGAGAAATCTACCCCCCAAATAGGAACAGACAGAGGAAATTCTACACATATATCTTTATATTTAATCATATCTTAATCATATTTATAAAATTAAAATAAAAGCCTCTCTTTGTATATATGTGATTGTATGTATACTAATCATATTTATGTATGATCAAGATAGAAAAAGAAATGGCTGACTTATAAGCAATGAGATAAATTACTAAAGAAAAAGGATTTGGCCAAACACATTATAATTTGTTAATGTAAACAGACATACATACATACATGAAAGTTCAATGACAGACTGAGGGAAATATTTATAACAAATATAAAAAATTAATAAAGGTTAATATAATCTGAAGAATTTAAACAAATGAAAAACAGAAAAAAATTTCCCAAAGAAAAATGGATAAAAGACATGAACAAATATTTCACACAAGAAAAATATACAAATAACTGAAATCATTTTTAAAAATTCAACCTCACTAACAAATACAAATTTTAAAACAAGACAGTATGCCTTTGCTTAAAAAATAATGATTTTTTAACTGCTATTTTTTCTGAAAATTCAGAGAAACTGACCTTCATATTCCCTCCTGATAGAAGTATAATCAGAGCCATTTGTCTTAAAGAAATCTAATAAAATGTATCAAGGATCTTAATAATTTTCATAACCTTTGAACCAGTCATTCAGTTCAGTTCAGTCTCTCAGTTGTGTCTGACTCTCTGTGACCCCATGAATCGCAGCACGCCAGGCCTCCCTGTCCATCACCAACTCCCAGTGTTCACTCAGACTAACATCCATCAAGTCAGTGATGCCATCCAGCCATCTCATCCTCTGTTGTCCCCTTCTCCTCCTGCTCCCAATCCCTCCCAGCATCAGAGTCTTTCCCAATGAATCAACTCTTCCCATGAGGTGGCCAAAGTACTAGAGTTTCAGCTTTAGCATCATTCCTGCCAAAGAAATCTCACTGCTGATCTCCTTCAGGATGGACTGGTTGGATCTCCTTGCAGTCCAAGGGACTCTCAAGAGTCTTCTCCAACACCACAGTTCAAAAGCATCAATTCTTTGGCGCTCAGCCTTCTTCACAGTCCAACTCTCACATCCATACATGACTACAGGAAAAACGATAGCCTTGACTAGACGGACCTTAGTCGGCAAAGTAATGTCTCTGCTTCTGAATATGCTATCCAGGTTGGTCATAACTTTTCTTCCAGGAGTAAGCGTCTTCTAATTTCATGGCTGCAATCACCATCTGCAGTGATTTTGGAGCCCCAAAAAATAAAGTCAGCCACTGTTTCCCCTGTTTCCCCATCTATTTCCCATGAAGTGATGGGACCAGATGTCATGATCTTCGTTTTCTAAATGTTGAGCTTTAAGCCAACTTTTTCACTCTCCACTTTCACTTTCATCAAGAAGCTTTTTAGTTCCTCTTCACTTTCTGCCATAAGGGTGGTGTCATCTGCATATCTGAGGTTATTGATATTTCTCCCAGCAATCTTGATTCCAGCTTGTGTCTCTTTCAGTCCAGCGTTTCTCATGATGTACTCTGCATATAAGTTAAATAGGCAAGGTGACAATATACAGCCTTGACGTACTCCTTTTCTTATTTGAAACCAGTCTGTTGTTCTATGTCCAGTTCTAACTGTTGCTTTCTGACCTGCATATAGGTTTCTCAAGAGGCAGGTCAGGTGGTCTGGCATTCCCATCTCTTTCAGAGTTTTCCACAGTTTATTGTGACCCACACAGTCAAAGGCTTTGGCATAGTCAATAAAGCAGAAATAGATGTTTTTCTGGAACTCTCTTGCTTTTTCCGTGATCCAGCATTACTCCATTATAAACCTCAATTCAATGGAAAAATCATTCAGATGCAAAATATTACATACAAGTTGTTTATGTAACAATAAGCAAAATAATTAATTTTTTTAAAACTCAACTAGAAAAAACCCTGGCATTCAACTACAGAATGTATTAAAATAAATGTTAGCACATCCACAGCCCTGACCTAACAATGCTTACAAATGTATTTAATGACGTGAATAACACACATATGTTAGTGTTAATTTTTTTTTAAGTGATGAGTCATCATGAATTTAATTTTAGGAAAATTCAAGGGAAGAATACATATGGTGGAATAAAAGTATTAAAAAATCTATCAGAATATCCACGTAGCTATTCCTAGAATATTGGCAAATTTTTTTCCTCTTTATTTATTCTTATTGGCTATAATAAGCATGTATTACTGTAACAATCAGGAAAATACATTTTTAAGCAAGGAGGATGTTTTAAAATATCTCTTTCTGTTTAGCTTAACAAGATCCTAAATATTTTTAAGTGTCATTATACGTATTTGCCCTTAACTGTGACGACTGCAGATGAGAAAGATGATAAAGTGCAAGGAAGGTAACTTTTTCCCCAAGGGCTGACACTCCTACCTTCCTATGCCTGTGGCAGACATCACAAATCAATCCCAGCCTGCTAGACTTAGATGCTCAGCAAGCATGAGCCCTCTGGAGGGCCACTACCTGTCAATCACTTCAAGTGATTTCACCTCTCAGATGTTGAAAAAAGATCTCCAAAGTGCTAATCAAAACAAGAATTCCCATTCCAGATCTGCTGTCAGCTCAAGAAAGTTGGTCCCCAGTCTGAGCCTCAGAACCCATCTCTATACAGTGAAGATTACGGAAGACTGTACCAGCTCTGGGAAGTTTTGACCAGCTATTTCTTCTCCTAACATCATCATCATGCTCATCAACCTAAATCCTACCTTTCCCAAAGCAATCTTATGACAAATCACTATGTCTGTGAGCAATTCCTTGAGCTGCCCAGTACCCAGTGATGCTCAACAGTCTCTCGAAACTGTAGATCTGGATTTCTTCACAGTGGCACTGTTGACGCTTTGGAGTAGATAATTCTCTGTATGGGGGCCAGTCTTATGAATCGTAGAATTTTTAGCAGCATCCTTGGCCTACTGTACATAGGAGGACACCAGGAGCACACCCATAGTCATGACCATCTGTAACAGTAGTCCCCAAACATTTTGGCAACAGGAACTGATTTTGCTAAAGACAATTTTTCCACAGACTGGGGATGAGGGTGGAGGGATGATTTCAGGATGATTCAAGTGCCTTACATTTATTGTGCGCTTTATTTCTATTATTGTTAAATCAGCTCTACCTCAGATCATCAGGCATTAGATCCTAGAGGTTGGGGACCCCTAATCTAAAACATCTTCAGACATTGTCAATGTCCGCTGGGGGGAAAAGTAACCTCTGGTAAGCACCTCTGTTGAAGATACTTCTCCTCTGGTGGAAGACAGCAGTTCCTGTAGATTATGGGGTTTGCTGAACATCATCCCCTCAGCAAAACCAGGGATGGAAAAGAAATGTGAGAACACTTCCCATCTGTGGTCCAGATCCTTCTTTGAGGAAAAGACCATGTCTCTGAGGGCTTGGAGTATAGACCCGGGAATGCAGCCCCACTCTGCCTACTTTGCACACAGCACAGCTGCCAGGAGGACTGGAGCTTTCCACAGAGGGTGTAAATCACCATTCTGGGCTGGATGGGCACTTAGCATAATGGAGTGATTGACAGGTGGATATTTACACTCAGCTGACAAAATGGGCAAATCAATCAGAGGATGGCAGTGCAGAAAGAGGGCTGTGGGAGGAATTACAGTCTGCAGGACCACCACAGCCACTCCCTGTGGATACCATGGAAGGTTCTGTAAGTTTTCTTGCAAATCCCTGCCTTGAGCAGTTAATAATAAGACTCCCTTTCAGCTTCAGGGCTTTCTCAGGTGTCCTCTTTCGTGGGCAAGGCAGCTATTGCCCCCATCTCCAAATGAGGAAACTGAGACCCAGAGAGGTAAGGAAATGAGACCAGCCAATGCTGACCAAATTGGGCTCACTGACAATACTCAAAGGATTTAGTTCTTCAGATTAAACAAGGGGGAAAAAATACTCCCCGTTTTTGTCAGCACCCAGATGATTTCTAACTTTCAGTTCATCATTTTGGGCTGAGAGGGATGTAACTCAATTAAAGACAGAAACATTAAATGCACAGTAAAACCATCACAGAGGGAGGATTTATAGGGGTATTGATTAAAACCATCAGTAAAGTATTTACCTTAATCAATAGGAAAAGGTGATTTAAATGTTTAGGTGTCTCCTGTACTTGTCGGCCAAGGCTTCCTTAAAAGCATGCACTTTATGTGACACACCCGTCTGTTTCCCTCACCGTGTGCCCCTTGGCAAAGCTCATTGCCACAACCCAAGTCCCTCTTTTTACACCGCTGCCATTGTTTTTGACCCTTGTTGCAGAGACAGAGTTTGGGATGCAAGATATTTAAGAATCAACCGCTATGAAGGGAATGCGAGGACCAGGCACAGTAAGAAAATGAACTGTGGGACTTCGCTGGTGGCATAGTGAATACGAATCTGCCTGCCAGTGCTGCAGACACGGGTTCAGTCCTTGGCCTGGGAAGATCCCACATGCCACAGAGCAGTTAAGCCTGTGCTCCAAAACTTCTGAGCCCTTGCTCTAGAGTCTGTGCCCCACAAGAGAAGCCGCCTCAGTGAGAAACACACACACCGCAGCTAGAGTAGCCCCTGCTTGCTGCAACTAGAGAAAGCCTGCACGTAACAACAGACACCCAGTGCAACCAGAAAGAAAAAGAAATAAGCATTTTTAAAAAGCTTAGCAGGTGAAAACTCCTAAAACAATTGGAAAAAAAAAAAAAAAAAGATGAACCGTGATGCAGCCTGACCAAGATCCAGACAACCAAGCAAGGTCTTTGGAGTGAGAACTGCCCCTCAGGAGATATCAGACCCCGGTACCCCTACCTTTTTTAGTTGCCAGAAACCCCATGACCTTGGGTGAGGAGTGTCTGCAGCTCAAGCAGATCCCAAAGAAGCTGACACCTGGAGGCTGCCTGCTGATGTCACTTCACACAACTGGGCAGAGAGGTCTAAGCAGCACATTTCTAAGGGTTCCCCACCACAGCCTCTTGAGATATCAGGAGAGGGTATCTAGGCACCATATGTTAAACTTGATCTCTGGGAGTCTTTGTTCACAAGAGATGGTAAATCAAGGGCCATTTGAAACAAAGGTTGACTTTATTTTTCCTTAAACACTGAATCCCAACAGGACTCTGTGGTGGCATGGTTGAGGTGTAGAAATTTCTAGTCATTTATATTGTAAAAGACACTTGGTCAGGAGGGAGTTAGGTCATGTGAATTCTAGCCCCAGTTAGTACTTTCTTTTTGGGTGACCTTTCTCGGGTCTCTTCCCTCTTCTGGATCTCAGTCTTCATCTCTTAAAGAAATATGCTGCCTTAGAAGAATGTTTCCCAATTTTCCCCATCATTAGGATGCTCCTGGAGAGCCTTTATTAAAATCTGGGTTTCAGAAGCCTAACTGAAATCTCCAGGGAAATAGCCAAGGAATCTGTTTTCAGCAGAGCCCCAGATGAGCCTTCTGGTCAGCTGACTATGAAAGCTGAGTAGGGTCCTCAAAGCCAGACCTGCGGCATCAGACTCGCCTGGAAAAGTTTGCACAGCAGTGATTCTCCAGCCCCGGAATGGACAGTTTCGATTCAAATTCCGCGTTTAAATATAAACAGGAATACCCAGCCATCTTGGCGGCTGCTCTTGGTTTAGGGGGTAGTCCTGCACCTAAGACAGGAAGATGGTGGCCACAAAGAACATGAAAAAGCCCCTGGAGTCAGTCAACTCGAGGCTCCAGCTTATGGAAAGTGGAAAGTACGGTTACGGAAAGTGGGAAGTGCATGCTGGGTGCAAGCAGACTAAGAAAATGATCAGACAAGGCAAAGTGAAACTGGTCATCGTCGTCACCTGCCCAGTCTAGAGGAAATCTGAAGCAGTGCGTTATGCCATGTTGGCTGAAACTGGTCTGCGACTACAGTGGCAATATTACTGAACTGGGCACATAATGTGGATAACTACAGAGTATGCACACTGGCTATCATTGATCCAGGTGATTCTGATATCATTGGAAGCATGCCCGAGCAGACTGGTGAAAAGTAAATCTTGTACGATGTTTCTGTGATCAGAGATTAAAAAAAAATATATATATATATATATATATATATATAT
>SJYX01001693.1:265910-280601 GCA_006410675.1 Oreotragus oreotragus
GCTATGAAGGGAATGCGAGGACCAGGCACAGTAAGAAAATGAACTGTGGGACTTCGCTGGTGGCATAGTGAATACGAATCTGCCTGCCAGTGCTGCAGACACGGGTTCAGTCCTTGGCCTGGGAAGATCCCACATGCCACAGAGCAGTTAAGCCTGTGCTCCAAAACTTCTGAGCCCTTGCTCTAGAGTCTGTGCCCCACAAGAGAAGCCGCCTCAGTGAGAAACACACACACCGCAGCTAGAGTAGCCCCTGCTTGCTGCAACTAGAGAAAGCCTGCACGTAACAACAGACACCCAGTGCAACCAGAAAGAAAAAGAAATAAGCATTTTTAAAAAGCTTAGCAGGTGAAAACTCCTAAAACAATTGGAAAAAAAAAAAAAAAAAAGATGAACCGTGATGCAGCCTGACCAAGATCCAGACAACCAAGCAAGGTCTTTGGAGTGAGAACTGCCCCTCAGGAGATATCAGACCCCGGTACCCCTACCTTTTTTAGTTGCCAGAAACCCCATGACCTTGGGTGAGGAGTGTCTGCAGCTCAAGCAGATCCCAAAGAAGCTGACACCTGGAGGCTGCCTGCTGATGTCACTTCACACAACTGGGCAGAGAGGTCTAAGCAGCACATTTCTAAGGGTTCCCCACCACAGCCCGTTGAGATATCAGGAGAGGGTATCTAGGCACCATATGTTAAACTTGATCTCTGGGAGTCTTTGTTCACAAGAGATGGTAAATCAAGGGCCATTTGAAACAAAGGTTGACTTTATTTTTCCTTAAACACTGAATCCCAACAGGACTCTGTGGTGGCATGGTTGAGGTGTAGAAATTTCTAGTCATTTATATTGTAAAAGACACTTGGTCAGGAGGGAGTTAGGTCATGTGAATTCTAGCCCCAGTTAGTACTTTCTTTTTGGGTGACCTTTCTCGGGTCTCTTCCCTCTTCTGGATCTCAGTCTTCATCTCTTAAAGAAATATGCTGCCTTAGAAGAATGTTTCCCAATTTTCCCCATCATTAGGATGCTCCTGGAGAGCCTTTATTAAAATCTGGGTTTCAGAAGCCTAACTGAAATCTCCAGGGAAATAGCCAAGGAATCTGTTTTCAGCAGAGCCCCAGATGAGCCTTCTGGTCAGCTGACTATGAAAGCTGAGTAGGGTCCTCAAAGCCAGACCTGCGGCATCAGACTCGCCTGGAAAAGTTTGCACAGCAGTGATTCTCCAGCCCCGGAATGGACAGTTTCGATTCAAATTCCGCGTTTAAATATAAACAGGAATACCCAGCCATCTTGGCGGCTGCTCTTGGTTTAGGGGGTAGTCCTGCACCTAAGACAGGAAGATGGTGGCCACAAAGAACATGAAAAAGCCCCTGGAGTCAGTCAACTCGAGGCTCCAGCTTATGGAAAGTGGAAAGTACGGTTACGGAAAGTGGGAAGTGCATGCTGGGTGCAAGCAGACTAAGAAAATGATCAGACAAGGCAAAGTGAAACTGGTCATCGTCGTCACCTGCCCAGTCTAGAGGAAATCTGAAGCAGTGCGTTATGCCATGTTGGCTGAAACTGGTCTGCGACTACAGTGGCAATATTACTGAACTGGGCACATAATGTGGATAACTACAGAGTATGCACACTGGCTATCATTGATCCAGGTGATTCTGATATCATTGGAAGCATGCCCGAGCAGACTGGTGAAAAGTAAATCTTGTACGATGTTTCTGTGATCAGAGATTAAAAAAAAAAATAATAATAATATATATATATATATATATATATATATATATATGGGAATGATGCTACTTAACAGAATAGACTGATTGCATGAAAAGCCTTAATTCTTCACCCTGATTGTTCCAATGCCTTTTTTCCTGTGACTTTAGAGGTCTTTCCAAAAAGGCAGAGTGTATTTCTCTCCTACCATGTGATATGTTTAGCGAATAGAAGTGACTGTGTATTCATTCTTGTCCTTGGCCTCCAGAGGCTTTGCATATTTCTACTTACTTCAATGCACTCCTGTCATCACCACAAGAAGTTCATGCCTGGCCTAGTCCACCGGTCCCAGAGACCCATGAAGCAGAGCTGCCCAGCTATAAGGTGTTCCAGCCAAGTCCAGCTTAAACCAGACCCCCATCCAACCTGTAGACACTTGAGTTTCACCAGCCTCGATGAGCCAGCCTCCAGCTGAGCTCGTGACTAATGAGAAAGCAACCCTTGTGATACACCACTAAAGTGATGTGATTGTCTGACAGCATTAATGTCGTCTGGATGAACTGATACAATTAATACAATAGTGGCTAATAGTTATTGAGCTCTTGCTAATTGCCAGCCACTGTGTCGATTGTTCTACATATTTTAATTGTTTTAAGTCACAAAGGAACCATAAGACTCGACTATTACTATCATCCCCATTTTACAGATTAAGCAATTGAGGCACAGATTACTGAAATAACTTGCCCAAGGTCAGATGTCCAGTCTGTGCTGAGCTCCAGGAATCTCAGAAAACCCGAAATGTGGGAGATGGAGAATTGGAAGGTCAGTGGAAGGAACGAGAAAAAGACACTGAAGGAAGAGAGAAAGCTGAGAAATGTTTTATTATGTTATGGGTCTGAGTACAAAGAGGAAAAGGGATAATTATTGTTGTGATTATAATTATAGCACAGTCTCAGAAAAACGGACCATTTGCGAAGTCCTTCCTTCACAATAAATGAAAGTAAAAGTTGCTCCGTTTTGTCCGACTCTTTCTGACCCCATGTACTGTAGCCCGCCAGGCTGCTCTGTCCATGGAATTCTCCAGCAAGAATACTGGAGTGGGTAGCCATTCCCTTCTCCAGAGGATCTTTCTCACCTAGGGATTGAACCCAGGTCTCCCACATTGCAGGCAGATTTGCAGATTCTTTAACATCTGAGCCACCAGTGGGAATAATAATAGGACCACTATATAAAAACTGAGTTAATTCATACAAAGTGCTTAGAACAGTACTTAGCATGGGGTAAGTGAGTGAGTGAAGTCACTCAGTCGTGTCCGACTCTTTGTGACCCCACAGACTGCAGCCTACCAGGCTCCTCTGTCCATGGGATTCTCCAGGCAATAGTCCTGGAGTGGATTGCCATTCCCTTCTCCAGGGGATCTTCCCGACCCAGGGATTGAACCCGGGTCTCCCGCATCGTAGACAGACGCTTTACCGTCTGAGCTACCAGGGAAGTCTAGCATGGGGTAGGAGTCTATATAAGTCTATGTAAGTATTAGCTTTGTTTGTGTTCATGGACCCCCATTCTCCATCCCTCTTGACTCCCTTTCCTTTTTTCTGGCACCTAGGTAATATGCCCAAAGGGTTAGGATAGGCTCTACGCACTGGCAAAATGGGAACACGGCTTAGGAGAAGGAAGCTCAAGAGGTCAACAGACAGGACACGTGAAACATTAAGGTGGGGAGCAGAGACTGTAGGTATGCCCTCCTCCCGTGGCCAGGGTGGGGCTTAGACAGTTCCCGTCCTCAGATCTCAACGGTCTGCACCTCTCACCCCGCCACGTCCATCCCTCATCCTGGCTTCCCTTCACCCCTCAACCTGAGGTCTCCCCTTCACTGCCCCTCTGGCTTTTCAGGGGACCCTCTTGGTGTTGTCTTGCTCTCTCCTCTCTTTAAATCCATTCTATTTGAAATTCTATTTAATGGAAGCCACATCTAATCCTTTTGGGAAGCAGGGCCTAGACACCATAAATAAACACATTTGGGTTAACTGGGGAGCAGGCCAGGGAGAAGGCAGAATTATAGAATATTTTTTAAGTGGATGCAGCTTTATTTCTCTTAAGTATTTACAGGGACTCTTTAGGCTCTGCCATTCTATGAATCTAACTGCTGACAAATTCTTTCTAAGTTGAGGTCCTGCTGGGACCGCTTTGTGAACTAAATTAGAGGACAGGCTTCCAGACTAATTGTAGGTCAGCGGTTGTATTCATTACAAAGGAATCTCCGATATTCATTGTTAAGTAGGTTGAAGCAGAGTCTGCCTCACTCCTCATCCTGTTCACATAGGGCATGGCTCAAGCAAGCCTGACTTCATAGGCTCAGCTAAGGGCCTGACCTGGGACTCTTATCACAGACACGGCATCTGGGGCTGTAGTCAATGCCTTTCAAGGGTGCTCTCTGCTCGTGTCTTTTAAAGAACTGCCCACCAATGCATGATAAGGAGGCAGCGGGGAAGTGGGGAGACTGCAATCATATTTGTATCACATGACTCACCCCTCTTCATTCATTCAACAGTGAGCACCTACAAGTCACCAGTCACAGAAGATTGCTGGGCACGGGCATCCAGCACTAACCAAAATAAACAAAGGGACAGGTGAAAGCAAGGACTCAAGAAGATGATCTCAGGAGTTCCCTGGTGGTCCTGTGGCTAAGCTTCTGTGCTCCCAAGCCTGGGGCCCGGGTTCAGTCCCTGATCAGGGAACTAGATCCCACATGACACAACTTAGACTCAGGGCAGCCAAATAAATAAATATTTTAAGAAAAAAGGATGATCTCAGATAGTAGCAAATGCTATCTGGCTATCCTGGTGGCTCAGCCGGTGAAGAATCTGCCTGCAGTGCAGGAGACCTCGGTTCAGTCCCTGGGTCAAGAAGAGCCCCTGGAGAAGGGAATGGCAACCCGCTCCAGTACTCTTACCTGGAGAATTCCATGGACAGAGGAGCCTGGTGGGCTACAGTCCATGGGGTCAAAAAGAGTCAGACATGACCGAGTGACTAATGCATGGAGAAAACAAAACAGGGCAATGAGATGAGAAGTGACTGCAAGCCAGGTGGAGGCAACCATGGGCACCCACTAAGACGATGATGACTCGGACTTGGACGGCGGGGGTGATTGAAATGGGAAGCAGTGAACTGACCAATATTTTGATTGTAGTATTTGCTGGGCTTGACGATGAACCCATCATCAGAGGTGAACCCATCATGAGAGGTGGGGGTAAGAAGGATAAAGGTTGACTCTGAAGTTTTCATCCTGGACACCAGTATGGTTGATGGTGCCATTGACCAAACTGGGGAAGGAAAAAGAACAAGCTTAATGGGCTGTTACAGGCTGAATTGTATTCTCTCCAAATTCATATTAAAATCTTAACACCCCGCCACCCCCACCCACCCAGTATTTAAAATGTATCCTTTTTGGGAGATGAGTCTTTGAAGAGAAAGCTAAGTTAAAATGAGGTCATGACGGTGGTCCCTACTCTGTTACGATTGGTGTTCTTGTAAGAAGAGAAGATTTTGGCACAGATGCTTCAGAGGAAAGACCATGGAAAGACACAGGGAGAAGACGGCCGTCTATACACCAGGGAGCGAGGCCTCAGGAGACATCAACCCTGTGGACACCTTGATCTCAGACTTCCAGTCTCCAGAACTGTGAGAAAATAAATGTTAATTAAGCCGCTCAGCCTGTGCTAATTTGTGACAACAGCCCTAACACAATACTACAGGGGAGAACTAAGATTCCCAGCATGGGGGGTGATTCCAGAGGCTGGGATGAATCAGTCACTAGTCTGTCCCAGGAATGTAAGGTTAAGACACAAGTTATTGGGCTGGTGCCTGATATGGACAGACATGTAAGCAAGGGCAGTGACGTTCCAGCAAAGGCACAAAGACACACAGAAATGCGGACAAAAGCAGCAGAGGGAGCACTCATTAGAGGCAAGAGGGAAAAGAGGCTCAGACAAGAGGGAAAAGAGGCTCAGACAAGAGGGAAAAGAGGCTCAGAGAGCTGCAGAGACGGGTTGCTGAGTAGCTGCCAGGGGCAGCGCTGCCTCGGTGCGAGATGGCTTCCGGCCTCATTCCTGACCCACACCAACCCACTTCTCCTTCCTGCTTGGGGCTCCACAGAAACCCGGCTATACTGACGGTCCCTCCCAGTATTCATACCCTTCGCTGTGTGACTTGTAGTGCCCTCCCACGCTGGGTGGGGTGTTCTGCCCTGCCTTTGACTCTGGACTCAGACACGCTAATCGGGACATTAGCTCATGACACCGTAGAAGTCTGAGAAGGCACTGGAGCTTTTCCAAGGCTGTTGGCCCTCAGCCTTCCCTGTAAGAATGTGTTAAGTCACTTCAGTTGTGTCCAGCTCTTCTCGACCCTCTTGCCTGTAGCCCACCAGGCTCCTCTGTCCGTGGGACTTCTCAGGCAAGAATACTGGAGTGGGTTGCCATTTCCTTCTCCAGGGGATCTTCCTGACCTGCGATCAAGCCCACGTCTCCTGCATTGGCAGGAGGGTTCTTTACCACTAGGGCTATACTGTGAGACTATGTCCAAGCTATTCTCTTGGGGTATAAGACACATGGAACACAGCTGGGTCACCCCAGGCTGCCCACCCAAGGCCATTCTAGATTGATTGCCTTTCAATTGACCCCGACATGTAAGTGAGCTGAGCAGAGAACACCCCTGCTAAAGCTCACCTAAATCAACAATCCAGAGACTCATTTGCCAAAATCATGCTTTTTGTTTTAAAATAAATAACATTTCAGCTGTTTTGTTATGGAGTGTTACCACAGTGATGGATGACTGATACAAGTTCCATAAAATGCTTCCATGGCCTTCAGATTAACTCTCTATTTTTTCGTTTAAGTTAGTATAAACCAAGCAATCTCTGTCCAAATCAATAGGGACCATATAGAAATGAAACTATACTTCACGGCATACTGGTATCTGTGGATAGACTAGCAGCACTGGAATGTTCTGGGTTGCCTGCTGTGCCTCAAACTGGAAAGAAAAAAAAAAAAGAAANGAAGAGAAGATTTTGGCACAGATGCTTCAGAGGAAAGACCATGGAAAGACACAGGGAGAAGACGACCGTCTATACACCAGGGAGAGAGGCCTCAGGAGACATCAACCCTGTGGACACCTTGATCTCAGACTTCCAGTCTCCAGAACTGTGAGAAAATAAATGTTAATTAAGCCGCTCAGCCTGTGCTAATTTGTGACAACAGCCCTAACACAATACTACAGGGGAGAACTAAGATTCCCAGCATGGGGGGTGATTCCAGAGGCTGGGATGAATCAGTCACTAGTCTGTCCCAGGAATGTAAGGTTAAGACACAAGTTATTGGGCTGGTGCCTGATATGGACAGACATGTAAGCAAGGGCAGTGACGTTCCAGCAAAGGCACAAAGACACACAGAAATGCGGACAAAAGCAGCAGAGGGAGCACTCATTAGAGGCAAGAGGGAAAAGAGGCTCAGACAAGAGGGAAAAGAGGCTCAGACAAGAGGGAAAAGAGGCTCAGAGAGCTGCAGAGACGGGTTGCTGAGTAGCTGCCAGGGGCAGCGCTGCCTCGGTGCGAGATGGCTTCCGGCCTCATTCCTGACCCACACCAACCCACTTCTCCTTCCTGCTTGGGGCTCCACAGAAACCCGGCTATACTGACGGTCCCTCCCAGTATTCATACCCTTCGCTGTGTGACTTGTAGTGCCCTCCCACGCTGGGTGGGGTGTTCCGCCCTGCCTTTGACTCTGGACTCAGACACGCTAATCGGGACATTAGCTCATGACACCGTAGAAGCCTGAGAAGGCACTGGAGCTTTTCCAAGGCTGTTGGCCCTCAGCCTTCCCTGTAAGAATGTGTTAAGTCACTTCAGTTGTGTCCAGCTCTTCTCGACCCTCTTGCCTGTAGCCCACCAGGCTCCTCTGTCCATGGGACTTCTCAGGCAAGAATACTGGAGTGGGTTGCCATTTCCTTCTCCAGGGGATCTTCCTGACCCTGGGATCAAGCCCACGTCTCCTGCATTGGCAGGAGGGTTCTTTACCACTAGGGCTATACTGTGAGACTATGTCCAAGCTATTCTCTTGGGGTATAAGACACATGGAACACAGCTGGGTCACCCCAGGCTGCCCACCCAAGGCCATTCTAGATTGATTGCCTTTCAATTGACCCCGACATGTAAGTGAGCTGAGCAGAGAACACCCCTGCTAAAGCTCACCTAAATCAACAATCCAGAGACTCATTTGCCAAAATCATGCTTTTTGTTTTAAAATAAATAACATTTCAGCTGTTTTGTTATGGAGTGTTACCACAGTGATGGATGACTGATACAAGTTCCATAAAATGCTTCCATGGCCTTCAGATTAACTCTCTATTTTTTCGTTTAAGTTAGTATAAACCAAGCAATCTCTGTCCAAATCAATAGGGACCATATAGAAATGAAACTATACTTCACGGCATACTGGTATCTGTGGATAGACTAGCAGCACTGGAATGTTCTGGGTTGCCTGCTGTGCCTCAAACTGGAAAGAAAAAAAAAAAAGAAAATACTCAGAGTGAAGTGGAAAGAGCCTTCTATTCATAGCCCTCAAGGGAAAAGAAATATTTAAATATTGTATGAACTTTCTCTTCTCTCTCATCATTTAAACAACAATAAATGTAAGATATCAATTTAGATTATGGTCCTTTTATGACATTATAATCAAGTGCCAAGTGGTGAAAGATTTATGAAGAGGTATTATAAAGGCAATAATGAGGATTAATGGGCAGTGGGCGGAACCACTTGGAAGTGAGGGGAGGTATCAGCCAAGATACCCCAAAGCAAAAGAGGGGTGTCATGGAGGTCGTGAAGGTTAAAGGGATGAACTGAATGAAAGGAAATAGCATAGCCCCGAGTAAGTGTTAAGATAGTGGAGCAGTGGATTACCATGCAAGGTGTGTGATCTTAGACAAATCTTAGACAAAACTTAACAACTCTAAGTCTTGGTTTTCTGGTCTCTAAAATGGATATGAGAGACCCACTGTATATACTTCCTGAGGTCAAGTTTTTATCTCATCTTAGAAAATCACCTACTGTGCTGGTTTTTCTGTTATTATTGTTGGGAAGACTGTTATATTTATTATTACCCATATTTTTATTATTACCTAGGGCTTCCCTGGTGGGTCAGCTGGTAAAGAATCTGCCTGCAATGCAGGAGACCCTAGTTCAATTCCTGGGTTGGGAAGATCTGCTGGAGAAGGGATAGTCTACCCACTCCAGCATCCTTGGGCTTCCCTGATGGCTCAGCTGGTAAAGAATCTGCCTGCAGTGCAGGAAACCTGGGTTCGATTCCTAGGTTAGGAAGATCCCCTGGAGAAGAGGACAGCTACCCACTCTAGTATTCTGGCCTGGGGAATTCTTAGGACTGTATAGTCCATGGGGTCCCAAAGAGCAACTGAGTGACTTTCATTTTCGCTTTATTATTACCTACATTTGAAATTCTTGGAATCCCTGGAGATAGTCAAAGGGTGATTGTTTTCATTCAGGTGGAATCTGTGATGGTTCCTCCAGGCTGATCCGTAATCAAACGGTCCATTTATAGTGTGATTTGTGGAACCTCATACCACAACCCCAGACTAGTCCTTGGAAGCGTGTGAGTGAATCATAGTTGATGTCATATGAACTCAAACCCTTGGGCTCTGAAGAGGACCAGAGACCCCAGCCCCACTCATTTACTCCTTCCAAGCCTATGCTATAAACTTCAGGCATCTCGAGTTCCTTACCTGTCAAATGAGGATAAAGTCACACGTCCTATAGTGACAGTGAAGGTCAAGTGTGGTGAAATGTGAAGGGACACTGAAATCAAATTTTAAAATTCAAGGCAGGGATTTCCCTGGCAGTCCAGTGATGAAGACACTGGGCTTCCAATGCAGGGGGCGCAGGTTCGATTCCTGGTCAGGGATCAGGGATCCCACCTGCCTCAAGGCCAAAACCCCAAAACATAAAAACAGAAGCAATATTGTGACAAATTCAATAAAGACTTCAAAAATGGTCCACATTTAAAAAAATTTTTTTAATAAAAGTAAAATAAAATACAAAGCAGTATTCCTTGATGATATTTTGGTGAGTAAATACAATATATTTCCAGCAAAGACCACAACCACTGGAGTCAGAGTGCTTGGGCTTGAATCTTGTCTTCATCACCTGTAAGTCCTTGCATCAGTGACTTAACCTCTCTCAGACTCAGTTTTCTCATCTGTAAAATGGGAATAATACTAGTGTCCACTTCACAATGACTGCCTAAAGCTTAAATGAGGCAGTGCTGCTAAAATTATTGCCCAAGCTCAGTGTCACCTATGAACTCAATAATCATGAGCTATTACTGAGGCTTGTTTAAAACCTAAGCAGCCACACGTGCTTTTTCAGAAAAGCCAGAGGAGGTCCAGAGCACGGTGATCTTGGACTAGTTTGAGAAGGAGGATGTGTATACGAAGTAGGAGAAGCAACCCAAGACCAGATTTTAGAGAGACACCCCCCAAAATAATTCACACCCACACATGACACGTAGAATATTCTCTCTCCCCGGGCATGTGGCATCAGTTAAGTGAGATGAGTTAGAAAAGCAGAGAATGTCTAGTTCTAATACTCATCTCACACACTGGTAAAGTAATGCTCAAAATTCTCCAAGCCAGGCTTCAGCAATACGTGAACCATGAACTTCCAGATGTTCCAGCTGGTTTTAGAAAAGGCAGAGGAACCAGAGAGCAAATTGCCAACATCTGCTGGATCATGGAAAAAGCAAGAGAGTTCCAGAAAAACATCTATTTCTGCTTTATTGACTATGCCAAAGCCTTTGACAATGTGAATCACAATAAACTGTGGACAATTCTGAAAGAGATGGGAATACCAGACCACCTGACCTGCCTCTTGAGAAACCTGTATGCAGGTCAGGAAGCAACAGTTAGAACTGGACATGGAACAACAGACTGGTTCCAAATAGGAAAAGGAGTACGTCAAGGCTGTATACTGTCACCCTGCTTATTTAACTTATATGCAGAGTACATCATGAGAAACGCTGGACTGAAAGAGACACAAGCTGGAATCAAGATTGCCGGGAGAAATATCAATAACCTCAGATATGCAGATGACACCACCCTTATGGCAGAAAGTGAAGAGGAGCTAAAAAGCCTCTTGATGAAAGNAAAGGAGTACGTCAGGGCTGTATACTGTCACCCTGATTATTTAACTTATATGCAGAGTACATCATGAGAAACGCTGGACTGGAAGAAGCACAAGCTGGAATCAAGATTGCCAGGAGAAATATCAATAACCTCAGATATGCAGAAATATCAATAACCTCAGATATGCCACCCTTATGGCAGAAAGTGAAGAGGAACTAAAAAGCCTCTTGATGAAAGTGAAAGAGGAGAGTGAAAAGGTTGGCTCAAAGCTCAACATTCAGAAAACAAAGATCATGGCATCCGGTCCCATCACTTCATGGGAAATAGATGGGGAAACAGTGGAAACTGTCAGACTTTATTTTTGGGGGCTACAGAATCACTGCAGATGGTGGCTGCAGCCATGAAATTACAAGACACTTACTCATTGGAAGAAAAGTTGTGATCAACCTAGATAGCATATTCAAAAGCAGAGACACTACTTTGCCAACAAAGGTCAGTCTATTCAGGCTATGGTTTTTCCTGTGGTCATGTATGGATGTGAGAGTTGGACTGTGAAGAAAGCTGAGCGCCGAAGAATTGATGCTTTTGAACTGTGGTGTTGGAGAAGACTCTTGAGTCCCTTGGACTCCAAGGCGATCCAATCAGTCCATTCTGAAGGAGATAAGCCCTGGGATTTCTTTGGAAGGAATTATACTAAAGCTCAAACGCCAGTACTTTGGCCACCTCATGCGAAGAGTTGACTCATTGGAAAAGACTCTGATGCTGGGAGGGATTGGGAGCAGGAGGAGAAGGGGACGACAGAGGATGAGATGGCTCAATGGCATCACTGACTCGATGGATGTGAGTCTGAGTGAACTCCGGGAGATGGTGATGAACAGGGAGGCCTGGCGTGCTGCGATTCATGGGGTCGCAAAGAGTCGGTCATGACTGAGCGACTGACCTGAACTGAAGATGTGGTGCTTAATTTCAAGGAGCTTGTATTCATTTGGAAGAAATGTTAAAATAGCTAAAGAAATAGTGTATATATAAGGAGAAAGAATGTCTTTTATTATTGGTACTTTCTGTACCAATTTTTATGAAGCCTAACTTCTAAATCTCTTAAAAGCCACCTTTCCTTCAACAAGTCTCTGTCAATATCCTCTCAAGTGACCACCCAAACTTATCTCATATCCCTTTAATGCATTATCAACACTGTTAGGAGACTGATGTTTCTAAAATATAGATCGGATTCTATAACTTTCCAGCTTAAAAGCTTTCAGTGGCACCATGTCGTCTATGGGATAAAATTCAAACTCGGTGACACTGCCTTCATGGCCTATTAAAATCGGACTCTACTTTTCATGTTTTATCTCCTGCAAATCCTATTCAGTTCTAGCAACAAATCTTATCATTCTCTGAACCTACCCTGGCTTCTAACATCTCTTGCTTCTGCATGCTATTCTTTTTTCTTAACTACCATTCCCACTTGGAGAATCAATACTAACAAACTACATTTTCCTCTCAAGTTTTCTTTGACTTTCCTCTCCCTGATGTCATTACTTTTAAACATAAACACCGACTAAATATTCATGCAATAGCACTGCTATATTGTATTTTAATTTTAGAACAAATACATTCTTCTCTATTACACTGGAGATTCCTCAAATACACAGACTATGTTTATTCATCTTTGTGCTTCCTAGGGCTAAATGCACAGTAATTTATAAGGGATTAATACATGTTTAGTAAATTAATTCATTCTTGTAATTATTTTAAAATAATGAATTATACATATATTCATGTGCACATATTCTTTCACATATATTGGGTTTTTATACTGAAATGTATTTTTCATCCATATTACACACACAAAAATATGTATTATACATACAAATGAGTGCATTGTATGTATGTGCTTAGCTTAACTAAGAACGCACATGTATTCACCACCAGGAAATGGGTACTTTGGTTTTAAAATGTTATCTGGCATGCCATGGTGTCAGTGTGATACTGTAAAAACCCTTGGAAGATGTAAGTACTGGCAAAGGCATTGGGGGTAGGAAAAATAAATGCATATCCAGACTGGAAGTCAGTTTCAACAAGGGTGAACTATTGTCACCAAACAGTTTGGACAATTTGGTATAATCAGTCTAGGACCGACTGGCTGATGGGTCTCTGTTGACTTTGCTCTACTGGGTGTTCCATGTTCCTCTCAGATAATGGCAGGTTGACCATTCAGCAGTGGCAGTAGCTAGATCTAACACACACAGAAAGAAACCCTGCTGCTGGACTATTCTCTTCATGGGCTCATTGCTCGAGAAATGGGATGGCTAAGATCAAATTCTGACTGATTTCCTTAAGAGGAATCTTCTTGCTCCTGTTTTTATGGGCCTCCTCTAGGTTGAATGCTCACTAGCAGGTAGTCATGTGACAAACAGATTTCTCATGCTTTTTGTCCACACCCATTCTCCATCCACGTGCCTCTTCTGTAAAGCTTTCATGGTTTCCTCAATGCATCGCCATCTTGCTCTTTGCAGGTCCCTGACCAACCAGCTCTACCATTTGTGAATGCTCAAGTATCTTTTAAGTAAAAGCAGAGCATAGCCAATTACATACTGCTCACAGCTATTCACAATGGAAGAATTTCTTCCTAATGTTGTGGTTAGGGCCATCGTTGAGTCTGTGGTATGGGAGAAGTTCAGTCTGCTTTGCTGCAACACATCAAGTTAGTCTCCTCACTAAGGAAACCCCCATGAAGCCACAGGTATGAACTAAGGGAGAAGCACTGCTTCTAGAGAGCAAGTAAAACAATTTACACTTCATGTAAATTACCGTTGATTCTGACCCTGCTAAAGCCCAACTCTAAATACACCATTTCAAATAAATGATACCGCACACATTTTATGTCATTGGTGGAGATTTGCTCTGGGTGTGGCATCAACAGATATTCTGTCAGTAAGCATTCGATTTCTACTGGATTTTGTGGCAAATAAGGATCTGATTTTTAGAGAGCATATGGTCCTCTGGTGCAGATGCCATGACCTTGACAAACATGCAACACCTTTATCTAACCTTGCTACTTCTGACACCACTGAATATAAGTGTCATGTAGCCCAAGCAGTAGGTGAGTTGGCTCTGCACTAGAATAGTACGTCCAAGTGACACAGAACCCACTAGGTCCTGTGACTCTGTGTTAGTGGTGGGATGTAGTAGGAATAATAATGTGTTCTTTATTCCAGAAAGTCAATTCTCTTTGAGGTGGTAGGCCTGGAATTTTCTAGGAGTATGTTTATCACTTCTGGGATGCTTGTATCTAGGAAACTTGAATACCAGATACAATTAGCATGATACACTTAATCTGGTGAAGTACTGTAATGCTCCCTAAAATCATGAGATGCCCAAGGCCTCAGAAGAGCAGAATGTAGTAGCAGCAAGAGAATTACTATAGCCCTGGTACAAAACTGTGAATGAATATTGATCCCCTTCCCTCAACAAAATGTGTTACTTTGATACTCTATTGAAAGAGACTGAAGAAAATGCATCTTCCACATCAATAGTGATATCCAAGTACCAGTAATTATGTTCTTTCCTAGAAATACATCCAGAGAAACAGTTTAAAATATGGCATCATTACTTTGGTTTATAGTAATCCACTATCACTTATCATGTTAATGGTTTATCTGACTTTCAGTGGGGTCACAGAGGTGAACTGATGGAAGATGCTGGTGCATTTCTTTGTTCTTTTCCTTCTACAAGAACTTTCCCTCAACAGGTCAAGAATGAACCAGAGTCTAAATATATTAGTCCTAACTAGCTCTAGGATACGGGGAA
>SJYX01001693.1:281552-296258 GCA_006410675.1 Oreotragus oreotragus
CCCCAGTACTCTTGCCTGGAAAATCCAATGGACGGAGTAGCCTGGTGGGCTGCAGTCCATGGGGTCGCTAACAGTCGGACAGACTAACTTCACTTTCACTTTTCTCTTTCATGCATTGGAGAAGGAAATGGCAACCCACTCCAGTGTTCTTGCCTGGAGAATCCCAGGGACGGGGGAGCCTGGTGGGCTGCCGTCTATGGGGTCACACAGAGTCGGACACGACTGAAGTGACTTAGCAGCAGCAGCAGCTCTAGGATAAGAGTTTGGGAAGGGCTTGTACACACTGCTCTATTTAAAATGGATAACCAAAAAAACCAGCTGCATAGCAGAGGGAACTCTGGTCAATGTTATGTGGCAGTCTGGATGTTAGGAGAGTTTGGGGAGAGTAGATATATGTATATATATAGCTGAGTCCCTTCTCTATTCACTTGAAACTATCACAACATTGTTAATCACCTATATCCCAATACAAATAAAAAAGTTAAAAAATAAATAAACGTATCAATCCTAGTGTTGCATTTTTGAAGAATATTTTATAACTTTCATAAAATATTTATTTATTTTACACATGATCCTTTATAAAAATCATTTAACTTTTAAATAGCTATACTGAAGTGTAATTTATATACAATAAAATTTACCCACTTTAAATGTGCAATACAATGACTTTACTGCAGCCTACCAGGCTCCTCTTTCCATGGGATTTTCCAGGCAAAAGTACTGGAGTGGGGTGCCACTGCCGTCTCCGAAATTAAAAGAGATTTCCATGGAATTAGTGTTCTCATTGCCAGGCCCAGCCAAACACTAATCTACACTAGCCTCTCTAGATTTGCTTTTTATATATAATTAATGTAATTATTCACATGATTTTACACCAAGGATTTCTTACTGTAGTGAAGATTTTCTAAATGTAGACTCATAATTTTAAACATCCATATAAGTCTCTCATTTTGTCCATCAAGTATAGACTGAGTATCAGGACTCTGGAGAAACTTCTGGGATGCAGAAGTACTATAAAAAGGTCTCATTATATGAATTAAACTCAGTAAGAGTTCTCACAATGTAGATCGCAGCTTGACACCTCAGAACTGTGCTTTAGAGAGTTTACCATGTGCTTGTTTTTGTCACTAGTTATATACTATGTTGCTTTGATAATGAGTGCTAAACTCAGAAGTACTCAACTGTTATTTTCTTCCCCATCGATTTTTTAATCTCAAGGTGACCCAGCCTGATGTATGCCTACACCAGTTACACAAGGTTCCCAATATATCCTAGCAGGCAATACTAAAGGTAATAAAAGTTGCAAGTCATCTATCTAAAACTACCTGGATAATGAAAGCTCATTTCAGGGAGCTGAATAGATAAGATATTGATTCTGGTGAAAGACAATGTATGCTCAACTCATGGTCTGGTAATAGAGGGAATGGAATTAGAGAGGCTGGCTGTCACCACAAATAACCTGAATCTCCTCATGAACCAAGATGGTTTCTAAATGGGTAAAAGTTTCAACTTAGAGAAACTTAAGAAAATATAGCACTTCCAAGGAAAGCAGAATGAATGTGGAAGAGTATTTCATTATTTAATTACAATCCAGATACCTGATGTAGCTCTTCAATTAAGATTAACCCAAATTACTATTCCACATCACATACTAAACTGACAAAACTTTTATTCCTGCATTATTTTGTTAAAGTGGAGTTGGGTTGTTTTATTTTTAGTGTCTTATGTCCCCAGGCATTGTTCTAAGATGGGGACTCAGTATTGAATAATGAATGCAATAGAAAAAACACCTAAGTTTATAGAACTTATATTCAAGTGGAACAGGCCAAAAAAAAAAAAAAAGCAAAAAAAAAATGTAGATTTTCTAGTAGCAAACAAAAAAATCCTACAGAGGAAAATTAATAGCATAGGGTTAAGAGTTTTAGAAAAGTAGGGACACTTTTTTGGGGGTAGGGATGTCAGGAGGACTGTATGAAGATGATATTTGAGCAGGAAATTAAGTGAGGTGAAAAACAGCCATATGAATATCTGGGCATGTGATTTCTAACCTCAGAAGAAGTCCAGATTTTCCAGGGGAAATCTTCAGGAGAAAATGTAATAAGCACATTTTGTGGAGGAGGAAACGGTAAATCCAGGAAATTCCAACAACAACAACAAAAATGAAAAGTCAGACTTGAGGACAGAGTTACCCAGGTCAACTCGGTCCTTATGGGGAATCTTGATAAGAACAATGGATGTTGTTCAAAACATGACTGAAACACCAAGCAGAGATTTTTGAGTAGAAAAATGATAGTCATTTAAAGAAGGAAACAATCTAGCTATTGACAGGAGTTGGAAAAAAAGAAATGAGAGACTACTTGGTAGAGTTTTGGACTATTTCAAAAAGAAATAGCTTGGATTATAATTTTAGTGATTACAGTTGAGATAGTACATTGTATATACTAAATAATTTAAAAAAAAGAATTTCCTTATGTATTATATATAATATTTGAGAGAAGAGTGAAAAATGATTACAATAATTTAACATGAGCAACATGCTCTGGCAGTCTCATATACTTCAAAAAGCCTAGGCAATGAAAAGATTCATGGAGATGATGTGGGAATCAAAACTTTGGACTTGGATATGTTAGATCTCCAATGCATATTAGATAATCAGAGAAAATACATGTGTTAGAAATAGGATAGTCAGAAGACAGTGAGAGAAAGCATAAGTTTCTAAAAATAAATGTTTGTGTGTCATCAGTATAGAGAGGATTTTTAGAAACACAGGTTCTGGATAAAATCACCAAACAAGAGAAAAACAAACAAACAAAAAAGTACATGGAACTTTGGGACATCAACGCATTTTAGAGGCAGAAAAAGGAAGATAAGAACCCAAAGCAGTATGGATCCCTAGAAGTGATCACTACCAGAAGCTAAGACACAAAACTGTCTTAAGAATGAGAGAGAGAGATCAGAAATGTTAACTGCTCTGAAAGTTCAATTAAATAAGAACTGAATTTTAATAAATTAACTGCTAAGTGAGGCAACACAGAAGTTTATTTCTCAAAGAAATTATATGTACATTAGCAGAGGGCAGAAACAGTGAGGATTTGCTCCATGCAGTCATTAGCATGCCAGGCTCCTTCTAGCTCCAGAAAAATAATTGTAGAAGTCAGTCTCTACAACAGTCTATTTTTGGCAAGCTTGCAAGAAAGGAGCTACAGATAAATATCCCTACCTCGCCCTCTGCCCTTCCTATCATCTCTTGTTGATCCTTCCATTGATTAAATTCAACTGGAAGAAAAGAGTCAAGGAAGGCACTGATGTAGTTCATACATGTAAGAAATATTGATGGGGAAAACATAAGATATCAATACATCACTGCTTTAATTGCTAGAAATATGTAAGAAATGTTGATACATGACTATTTGTTTCCCTTTTAATGTACATCATGGATATTCTTACATGCAGCATCAATATATGACTTTAGAGTCAACTTTTCAATGTGCACATACAAAAAGTTGTGATTTCTTTATAACTGGAGTTACTTTATATTTATAGATTAATTCATGACTAATTGATACTTTAAGATACTGAGCCTTCACATCCAAGGACTTTATTTCATTATTATTAGGTCCTCTTTTATGGCATGAGACAATATTTTATAATTTCCTATTTAGAAGTGTTGCACAATCATTCTTAAGATTACTTTCTATATATCTTATAGACTTGTTTTGCTTTTGAGTGGAGTATTTTTCAAACTTCTTCTTCCAGTTGGTTATTATTGATATATAGTAACGCTATGGCTTTCATATATTTCTCATATTTGACAGAATGGTGTTATCAGTGAGCCCTTTTTACGTATTTTATCCTTTCTTTCAAAATATTTTTCCCAAAATAACCCTGCCTGGCACTAGTAAAATGTTTTTGTTTTATATTTTCTGCTATGATTTAACTTGAACAAGCTTTGTTTGTTCCACTTGCATTTCACACGTCTATGTCCTCTCTGACTTAGAGCTGTACATTTAGTTTATGTATATTTTATGATGTTAGTGAAGTGAGCGAAATTCACTCAGTCATGTCTGGCTCCTTGCAACCCCATCAACTATACAGTCCATGAAATTCTCCAGGCCAGAATACTGGAGTGGGTAGCCATTCCCTTATCCAGGGGATCTTCCCAATCCAGGGATCAAATCCAGACCTCCTATATTCCAGGCAGATTCCTTACCAGCTGAGCCACCAGGGAAGCCCAAGAATACTGGAATGGGTAGCCTATCCATTCTCCAGTGGATCTTCCTGATCCAGGAATCAAACCAGGGTCTCCTTCACTGCAGGCAGGGTCTTTACCAGCTGAGCTATCAGGGAAGCCCTTTATGAGGTTAAGCAAGTTTTAACTGATCGTTTACTAAGGGCTTCTTTTGTTTGTGTCAATGAATAAGTGTTAAATTTTAAAGTGAGGATTTCAGTCTAAGACATTTTTTTTTCTTTACAGTTTGATATGGTAAATCTTCCCATGTGAGACTGAGTTATGTGTTTATTTATTTTATATTATTTTTCTTAGTTGTCTGCAAAATTATTCTCATGAAGTTACATGTAATTTTCTAATTACCAATGTTATATTTTGAAGCTCTGCAACTTTACTTGATCTTTGCATTGTTAATATAATCACCAGCATGAATATCTAAGCTTATTAATTTTTATGAATTAATGTAGAATTTATAATATTTTCAAACTGTCACTTTCATTAGTGGATATGATCATACTCAGGTATCATATCTAATTTTCATTAAAAACAGAAAATAATCAAAAATGGATATATCCTTAAATGCACATTTTCTCAATTTTCCTCATTCCCTCCTTCATTTGAACTGGTAAACTTTTATACATCCTACTCTTTCTCACTACTTTCTTTTTCTATTTATTTTCTAAACTTCACTGGTATTTATGTTGCTTCACTGATTACTCTTAATTAAATTATGTATGTGTATTTACCCTTCGTCCAAGGTAAGGAGCAGCACCTGCGCTTTGCTGGAGCAGCCATGAGGAGATACCCCATGCCCAAGGTAAGAGAAACCCAAGTAAGATGGTAGGTGTTGCAAGAGGGCATCAGAGGGCAGACACACTGAAACCATACTCACAGAAAACTAGTCAATCTAATCACACTAGGACCACAGCCTTGTCTAACTCAATGAAACTAAGCCTTGCCTTGAAGAGATACCCCACATCCAAGGTAAGAGAAACCCAAGTAAGATGGTAGGTGTTGCAAGAGGGCATCAGAGGGCAGACACACTGAAACCATACTCACAGAAAACTAGTCAATCTAATCACACTAGGACCACAGCCTTGTCTAACTCAATGAAACTAAGCCTTGCCCGCGGGGCAACCCAAGATGGGCAGGTCATGGTGGAGAGGCCTGACAGAATGTGGTCCACTGGAGAAAGGAATGGCAAACCACTTCAGTATTCCTGCTATTCCTGCCTTGAGAACCCCATGAACAGTATGAACAGTATGAAAAGGCAAAATGATAGGATACTGAAAGAGGAACTCCCAGGTCAGTAGGTGCCCAACGTGCTACTGGAGATCAGTGGAGAAATAACTCCAGAAAGAATGAAGGGATGGAGCCAAAGCAAAAACAATACCCAGCTGTGGATGTGACTGGTGATAGAAGCAAGGNGAGGATCCTGCTGTGATTTATGTCGGAGAGTGTTTTGCCTATGTTCTCCTCTAGGAGTTTTATAGTTTCTGGTCTTACATTTAGATCTTTAATCCATTTTGAGTTTATTTTTGTGTGTGGTGTTAGAAAGTGATCTAGTTTCATTCTTTTACAAGTGGTTGACCAGTTTTCCCAGCACCACTTGTTAAAGAGATTGTCTTTACTCCATTGTATATTCTTGCCTCCTTTGTCAAAGATAAGGTGTCCATATGTGTGTGGATTTATCTCTGGGCTTTCTATTTTGTTCCATTGATCTATATTTCTGCCTTTGTGCCAATACAATACTGTTCTGATGACTGTAGCTTTGTAGTAAATCCTGAAGTCAGGCAGGTTGATTCCTCCAGTTCCATTCTTCTTTCTCAAGATTGCTTTGACTATTTGAGGTTTTTTTGTATTTCCATACAAATTGTGAAATTATTTGTTCTAGTTCTGTGAAAAATACCATTGGTAGCTTAATAGGGATTGCACTGAATCTATAGATTGCTTTGGGAAGTATACTCATTTTCACTATATTAATTCTTCCAGTTCATGAATGTGGTATATTTCTCCAACTATTTGTGTCGTCTTTGATTTCTTTCATCAGTGTTTTATAGTTTTCCATATATATAGGTCTTTTGTTTCTTTAGGTATATATATGCCTAAGTATTTAAGTCTTTACATTGCAATGATGAATGGGATTGTTATTTTAATTTCTCTTTCTGTTTTCTCATTGTTTGTGTATAGGAAAGCAAGGGATTTCTGTGTGTTGATTTTATATCCTGCAACTTTACTATATTCATTCATTAGCTCTAGTAAACATCTGGTGGAGTCTTTAGGGTTTTTACATAGAGGATCATGTCATTGGCAAACAGTGAGAGTTTTACTTCTTTTCCAATATGGATTACTTTTATTTCTTTTTCTGCTCTTATTGCTATGGCCAAATGTTGAATAGTAGTGGTGAGAGTGGGCNCTAGTAAACATCTGGTGGAGTCTTTAGGGTTTTTACATAGAGGATCATGTCATTGGCAAACAGTGAGAGTTTTACTTCTTTTCCAATATGGATTACTTTTATTTCTTTTTCTGCTTTTATTGCTATGGCCAAATGTTGAATAGTAGTGGTGAGAGTGGGCACACTTGTCTTGTTCCTGACTTTAGGGAAAATGCTTTCAATTTTTCACCATTGAGGATAATGTTTGCTATTGGTTTGTCATATATATCCTTTATTATGTTGAGGTATGTTTCTTCTATTTCTGCTTTCTGGAGGGTTTTTATGATAAATGGATGTTGAATTTTGTTAAAGGCTTTCTCTCCATCTACTGATATAATCATATGGTTTTTATCTTTCAATTTGTTAATGTGGTGTAATACGTTGATTGACTTGTAGATATCAAAGAATCCATGTATCCCTGGGATAAAGCCCACTTGGTCATGATGTATGATCTTTTTAATATGTTGTTGGATTCTATTTGCTAGAATTTTGTTAAGGATTTTTCCATCTATGTTCATCAGTGATATTGGCCTATAGTTTTCTTTTTTTTGTGGCATCTTTGCCTGTTTTTGGTATTACGGTGATGGTGGCCTCATAGAATGAGTTTGAAAGTTTACCTTCCTCTGCAATTTTCTGGAAGAGTTTGAGTAGGATAGGTGTTAGCTATTCTCTAAGTTTTTGGTAGAATCAGTTGTGACGCCGTCTTGTCCTGGGCTTTTGTTTGCTAGAAGATTTCTAATTACTGTTTCAATTTCCATGTTTGTGATGGGTCTGTTAAGATTTTCTATTTCTTCCTGGTTCAGTTTTGGAAAGTTGTACTTTTCTAAGAAATTGTCTGTTTTTTCCACGTTGTCCATTTTATTGACATATAGTTGCTGATAGTAGTCTCTTACGATCCTTTGTATCCTATGTTGTCTCTTGCCATCTCTCCATTTTCATTTCTAATTTTGTTGATTTGATTCTTCTCCTTTTGTTTCTTTATGAATATGGCTAATGGTTTGACTAATAGAGTTTTGCCAAGAAAATGCACTGGTCATAGCAAACACCCTCTTCCAACAATACAAGAGAAGACTCTACACATGGACATCACAGATGCTCAACAAAAATCAGATTGATTATATCTTTGCAGCCAAAGATGGAGAAGCTCTATACAGTCAACAAAAACAAGACCTGGAGCTGACTGTGGCTCAGATCATGAACTCATTATTAACAAATTCAGACTGAAATTGAAGAAAGTAGGGAAAACCACTAGACCACTCAGGTATGACCTAAATCAAATCCCTTATGATTATACAGTGGAAGTGAGAAATAGATTTAAGGGCCTAGATCTGATAGAGAGAGTGCCTGATGAACTAAGGAATGAGGTTCGTGACATTGTACAGGAGACAGGGATCAAGACCATGCCCATGGAAAAGATATGCAAAAAAGCAAAATGGCTGTCTGGGGAGGCCTTACAAACAGCTGTGAAAAGAAGAGAAGTGAAAAACAAAGGAGAAAAGGAAAGATATAAGCATCTGAATGCAGAGTTCCAAAGAATAGCAAGAAGAGATAAGAAAGCCTTCTTCAGCGATCAATGCAAAGAAATAGAGGAAAAGAACAGAATGGGAAAGACTAGAGATCTCTTCAAGAAAATTAGAGATACCAAGGGAACATTTCATGCAAAGATGGGCTCGATAAAGGACAGAAACGGTATGGACCTAACAGAAGCAGAAGATATTAAGAAGAGGTGGCAAGAATACACAGAAGAACTGTACAAAAAAGATCTTCACATCCCGGATAATCACAATGGTGTGATCACTCATCTAGAGCCAGACATCCTGGAATGTGAAGTCAAGTGGGCCTTAGAAAGCATCACTACGAACAAAGCTAGTGGAGGTGATGGAATTCCAGTTGAGCTGTTTCAAATCCTGAAAGATGATGCTGTGAAAGTGCTGCACTCAATATGCCAGCAAATTTGGAAAATTCATCAGTGGCCACAGGACTGGAAAAGGTCCAGTATCATTCCAATTCCAAAGAAAGGCAATGCAAAAGAATGCTCAGACTACTGCACAATTGCACTCCTCTCACATGCTAGTAAAGTAATGCTCAAAATTCTCCAAGCCAGGCTTCAGCAATATGTGAACCGTGAATTTCTTGATGTTCAAGCTGGTTTTAGAAAAGGGAGAGAAACCAGAGATGAAACTGCCAACATCCACTGGATCATGGAAAAAGCAAGAGAGTTCCAGAAAAACATCTATTTCTGCTTTATTGACTATGCCAAGGCTTTTGACTGTGTGGATCACAATAAACTGTGGAAAATTCTGAGAGAGATGGGAATACCAGACCACCTAACCTGCCTCTTGAGAAATCTGTATGCAGATCAGGAAACAACAGTTAGAACTGGACATGGCACAACTGACTGGTTCCAAATAGGAAAAGAATTATGTCAAGGCTGTATATTGTCACCCTGCTTATTTAACTTATATGCAGAGCACAGCATGAGAAATGCTGGACTGGAAGAAACACAAGCTGGAATCAAGATTGCACAGAGAAATATCAATAACCTCAGATATGCAGATGACACCACCCTTATGGTAGAGTGAAGAGGAGCTAAAAAGCTTCTTGATGAAAGTGAAAGTGGAGAGTGAAAAAGTTGGCTTAAAGCTCAACATTCAGAAAACGAAGATCATGGCATTCGGTCCCTTCACTTTATGGGAAATAGATGGGGAAACAGTGGAAACAGTGTCAGACTTTATTTTTTGGAGCTCCAAAATCACTGCAGATGGTGACTGTAGCCATGAAATTAAAAGACACTTATTTCTTGGAGGAAAAGTTATGACCTACCTAGATAGCATATTCAAAAGCAGAGACATTACTTTGCCGACTAAGGTCTGTCTAGTTAAGGCTATTGGTTTTCCTGTGGTCGTGTATGAATGTGAGAGTTGGACTGTGAAGAAGGCTGAGAGCCGAAGAATTGATGCTTTTGAACTGTGGTGTTGGAAAAGACTCTTGAGAGTCCCTTGGACTGCAAAGAGATCCAACAAGTCCATTCTAAAGGAGATCAACCCTGGGATTTCTTTGGAAGGAATGATGCGAAAGCTGAAACTCTAGTACTTTAGCCACCTCGTTTGAAGAGCTGACTCATTGGAAAAGACTCTGATGCTGGGAGGGATTGGGGGCAGGAGGAGAAGGGGACGACAGAGGATGAGATGGCTGGATGGCATCACTGACTCGATGGACTTGAGTCTGAGTGAACTCCGGGAGATGGTGATGGACAGGGAGGCCTGGTGTGCTGCAATTCATGGGGTCGCAAAGAGTCAGACATGACTGAGCGACTGAACTGAACTGAATAATTGCAAGTAAATTAATATACGTTAAAGTCTCATCTCTGGTTCTGGATTTGTCAGAGGCATCAATATGAATTCTTATTACATGTTATTTGGAAGTATTAACACTTATAGATAGCTAAAGAAACAAATATAAATGTGTGCATATGCATGGGTTACTACGTATGTTCCCTAGTTCTCCCCACTAAGAGGAATGACGGTATTTATAGGCCCTACGGGACAGCCAATAACAAAATCATGCTTTCTATATCCCATTTATCAGTAGAAAGAGCCAGAGTTCATTGGAAAAGTAGTTAATTCCAGAGCTTTGGCAGGGAAAATACAATATGAGCTTGGGGTATGGGATGCCAGAAGGACACTCCCTTTTATGTTTTCATACAGCTAAAACATTGAAGAAAGATTGTAATTAATTTTTAACTACTGTGTAACCCACAGTTTTGAGGTATTTTATGAAAGCTGCAAAAAAGAGGAAACTGGTTAACTTCTACAGAGTACATAAAAGTTTCTAGAACATTACAATGCAGCTGTGTAACAATCATGCTAATCAACTGCCTCATGTTTACACTCAAGTGTGGCTACCTGTTTTATCAACTGATTCCTTGACTCTCTTCAGTCTAATTATAATGATGTTCTTAAATTTTCTGGAAATGAGAGTCCTCTTTTAGTCCCTACAGCCTCATGCTCATTATGTAGCCTCTCTAACCACTTGACTTAAGTTCCACTGTGTTTAGAACAGGGCCTTCAGCAAGACAGTCATGTGTTGAACGTGCTGATTTCACATTTATAATGTCACTAATAATCCTTTTTCATTTATCATAATGCTCCAATACCCCTTCTTTCTTTCTGAAATTGAGATGCTAAAAGCTTGAAGGAATTTCAAGCCCAAATGTAATGTTATAAAAATACTAACACAAGGCAACAATGGAGTGTGGGGAGGGAAAAGGTGAGGGGAGAGTTGGGGAAAGGCCTAAGGAATTTGACAAAAAAGGTAAGTTATACGCCATGAGACAGCCTAATGAGATAAGTTGATAGCACCTGAATTGTACTTGTAAGAAACCAAATAAGGTAAAATTATCACACAGACATGTTTCCCCTATCATTATAATGCCCTCCTTGCTGTCTAGGGCTTCCCTGGTGGCTCAGAGATTAAAGCATCTGCCTGGAATCCTGGAGACCCAGGTTTGATCCCTGGGTCGGGAAGATCCCCTGGAGAAGGAAATGGCAACCCACTTCAGTACTCTTGCCTGGAGAATCCCATGGAGGGAGGAGCCTGGTAGGCTACAGTCCATGGGGTCGCAAAGAGTCGGACATGACTGAGCGAGTTCACTTTCATTTGCTTGTCTATGTTTCTAAACTTTCACCACTGACTCTCAAATTTTTCTTTTTCTTCCAGAATAACTAGTAATGGAGGACAATAACATAAGCTTTCAGAAGAATGAGGTTTATCACACTGGTCAGAATTGTCATCATCAGAAAGTCTACAAATAAAAAATGCTGGAGAGGGTGTGAAGAAAGGTAAACCCTTTTACACTACTAGTGGAAATGTAGATTCAGGCAGCCACTACAGAGAATGGTATGGAGGTTCCTTATAGAACTAAAAATAGATTTACCATATGATTCAGTGATCCCACTCCTGGGAATATTTCCTGAGAAAACTATAATTCAAAAAAAAAAATACACGTACCTCAATGTTCATAGGAGCACTATTTACATTAGCCAAGACACAGAAGCAAACTAAGTGCACCCTGACAGATTAATGGATTAAGTGACATATGTATTCAATGTAATATTATTCAACCATAAGAAAGAATGAAATAATACCATTTAGACTATCATGGATGGATCCAGAGATTACCATACTAAGTGAAGCAAGTCAAAGACAAACATCATGAGACTGCTTACACATGGAACCTAAAACAATGATACAAATTAATTTACTTACAAAATAGCAACAGACTCATACAGATTTCCCTCCTGGCTCAGATGGTAAAGAATCCACCTGCAATGTGGGAGACCTGGGTTTGATCCCTGGGTTGAGAAGAACCCTTGAAGGAGGGCATGGCAACCCACTCCAGTGTTCTTACCTGGAGAACCCCATGCACAGAGGAGCCTGGCAGGATACAGTGCATGCGGTCCCAAAGAGTCAGGCATGAATGAGCAACTAGGCACAACAGACTCACACAGAAAACAAACTTATGGTTACCAAAGGGAAAAGGGGAAGAGGGGTAAATTAAGAGCTGGGGATGAAAATATACATGCTTATATATAGATAGATAGATAGATACAAACAAGTGCTTACTGTATAGCACATGGAAATACTCAGTATCTTATAATAACCCATAATGGAAAATAATCCAAAATAGAATACACACACACTCACACACACCTATAACCCTGGAGAAGGAAATGACATCCCACTCCAGTATTCTTGCCTGGGGAATCCATGGTTAGAGGAGCCTGGCGGGATACAGTCCATGGGGTCACAAAGCGTTGGAATGACTGAGTGACTGAGCACATCCATGTACAACTGTACCACTTTGCTGTAACCTGAAACTAATACAACATTATAAACCAAGTATATTCCAATAAAAACTTTTTTGAAATATGAAGTTTAACATGATTTAGAATAAGTGTGTTTATTATTAATCACTTTTTGGTCTTTTGGCTAAAATCATATGTTTAGTTCAGTTAAGTTGCTCAGTCATGTTCGACTCTTTGCGACCCCATGAACTGCAGCACGCCAGGCTTCCCTGTCCATCACCAACTCCCAGAGCCTACTCAAACTCATGCCCATTGAGTTGGTGATGCCATCCAACCATCTCATCCTCTGTCAGCACCTTCTCCTTCCGCCTTCAATCTTTCCCAACATCAAGGTCTTTTCAAATGAGTCAGCTCTTCACATCAGGTGGCCAAAATATNCCCAGAGCCTACTCAAACTCATGCCCATTGAGTTGGTGATGCCATCCAACCATCTCATCCTCTGTCAGCACCTTCTCCTTCCGCCTTCAATCTTTCCCAACATCAAGGTCTTTTCAAATGAGTCAGCTCTTCACATCAGGTGGCCAAAATATTGGAGTTTCAGCTTCTGCATCAGTCATTCATGAATATTTCGGACTGATTTCCTTTAGGATAGACTGGTTGGATCTCCACATCATGTATAGAATATTTATTAAAATTTTTTAATTAATTCCTAATATTTACACAATAAAATATGATTACAACATTATCTTCAGAGAATTTAACTTTCATTAAGTGTAGAAAGATGCACTTAGAAAGATTTAATCTACCTATTTAAAAATCATAAACACAGATTAAACTGTTAACAAGATTGCAGGGAAGGATTCAAGAAGAAAAAGGCACTTAAAGTCAGCCTCTAAAGTATGAAAGTCTCTGTTATGGGGTAAGTGGAATTTATTGCTTCTATTAAAATTGAGACTGAGGTAGAGACAGAGACCAAGATTTGGTTTTCTTAACAGAAAGAAACTGAGAAAGATGTATTATGCCCTTCTGTTTGAAAGAATTTAGTGGAAGTGCTAATTATTAGTGTGTAATTCATTTGTTATACCAAGTTAAAAATGAACATCCCTGGTCTTTTCAGTCATGTCCGACTCTTTGAGACCCCACAGACTGCATGGCTCCTCTGTCCATGGGATTCTCTAGGTAAGAACACTGGAGTGGGTTGCCATGCCCTCTTCCAGGGGACCGTCCCAATCCAGGGATCAAACCCAGGTATCCCACATTGCAAGTGACCCTTTACTGTCTGAGCCACCAGGGAAGCCCATTATCTAACAGGAAGTGAAGTCACTCAGTCATGTCCGACTCTTTGCGACCCCGTGGACTGTAGCCCACCAGGCTCCTCTGTCCATGGGATTCTCCATGCAAGAATACTGGAGTGGGTTGCCATTTCCTAGTGATTAGCAAATCCAACTAGTTTCTGAAACTCTGGTATTTTAGTTTTGGTTCAAATCTAAGGTCAAAACTTAAGGATACCCAGGACATGTAGACTATACACAGGGAACACGTTAGGCAGAATCCCTATCTGAAAAAGTGGAATGCTTTCAAATTCAAATTAATTCAGTGGTTGCAGCAAGTAGTGTTTAAAATAATTTAATTGATTTTTTCCATTTGTTTGTAGGTCAACGTAGTATGTTAAGAGCCTATCTGACCTATATATGATTTCTGCACAACTGTTCCAAAGTTGGAAATGTCTTCCTTGGGAAATTCAGCAAAGCTGGTTAACAAATAATTCATCCAGGAAATATCTACATAATCCTTCTGAACATAAGAACTGTTACAAAATAGAAACAACCCAAAGAATTCACTAAATAAAAATAATAGAAAAATGAGGCAGTCTGTAACTTCACATAGTCATTGGTATTTTGTGCTGTCAAGAATCTAGAGGTATTTAATGAATAAATAAGTAAACTATTTGACTTGCTTTTGCATCTAAATTGCAATGTGAATAAACAAGCACTTTTTGTTCTATAGAGGCAAAATATGAGTTCAGAAAAAAAAAGAGATTATAGATTAAAATACTAGAAAGAAACAGATAATCTTTAAATAACTTAATTTTTAAGTTTTAATTAAAATAATATTATTTTTAATTTATATAAAATTTAATAAAAATAATTGTATTAATAATGGCTAAAGAGACACAGCACAAAAATGTTATGTGTGTGTGTTCTGTTGTGTCTGATTCTTTGTGACCCTATGGATTC
>SJYX01001693.1:298162-320653 GCA_006410675.1 Oreotragus oreotragus
TGCGACCCAAAAGTCTACAAGCAATAAATGCTGGAGAGGGTGTGGAGAAAAGGGAACCCTCTTACACTGTTGGTGGGAATGCAAACTAGTACAGCCACTATGGAGAACGGTGTGGAGATTCCTTAAAAATCTGGAAATAAAACTGCCATACGACCCAGCAATCCCACTTATGGGCATACACACGGAGGAAACCAGAATTGAAAGAGACACGCATACCCCAATGTTCATTGCAGCACTGTTTATAATAGCCAGGACATGGAAGCAACCTAGATGTCTATCAGCAGACGAATGGGTAAGAAAGCTGTGGTACATATACACAATGGAATATTACTCAGCCATTAAAACGAATACATTTGAATCAGTTCTAATGAGGTGGATGAAACTAGAGCCTATCATACAGAGTGAAGTAAGCCAGAAAAAAAAACACCAATACAGTATACTAACACATATATATGGAATTTAGAAAGATGCTAACGATAACCCTGTATGTGAGACAGCAAAAGAGAAATAGATGTATAAAACAGTCTTTTGGACTCTGTGGGAGAGGGTGAGGGTGGGATGGTTTGGGAGAACGGCATTGAAACATGCATATTATCACATGTGAAACAGATTGCCAGTCCAGGTTCGACGCATGATACAGGGTGCTCGGGGCTGGTGCATTGGGATGACCCAGAGGGATGGGATGGGGAGGGAAATGTGAGGGAGTTCAGGATGGGGAACACATGTACACCCATGGCAGATTCATGTCAATGTATGGCAAAAACCAATACAACATTGTAAAGTAATTAGCCTCCCCAAAAGAGTTAATAAATAAATTTTTGTAAAAAAAGATACTGGGGAATTATTTTTAAATATCTGTTGAAGCAACACATTCAAAAATGAGTTAGGTTGACTTTCTACTTTTTAATTAAACAAAGTAAAATGGAATAGACATTGGTTTTTCTCTAAGAAATATTTTAGATACAATTGGATTACTGTGATAATATCCAAATGAATTTTGGCAGTTTATATCATTTCTATAGTGTAGGAAACCATCCTAAAACCCCAAAACAACCATTTTTAATATTTTTTTTGTAAACAAAGATACTGGGGAATTATTTTTAAATATCTGTTGAAGCAACACATTCAAAAATGAGTTAGGTTTACTTACTACTTTTTAATTAAACAAAGTAAAATGGAATAGACATTGGTTTTTCTCTAAGAACTATTTTAGATACAATTGGATTACTGTGATAATACCCAAATAAATTTTGGCAGTTTATATCATTTCTATAGTATAGGAAACCATCCTAAAATCCAAAAACAATCATTTTTAATATTAATGTATGACTGTGAGTGCTTGGTGGTGTCACTTCAGTCATGTTTGACTCTTCGAGGTTCTATGGACCGTAGCCTGCCAGGCTGTTTTGTCCATGGATTCTCTAGTCAAGAATACTGGAGTGGGTTGCAGTTTTTTCCTCCAGGGGATCTTCCCGACCCAAGGTTCATACCCATGGCTCTTATGTCTCCTGCACTCGCAGGTGGGTTCTTTACCACTAGCGCCACCTGGGAAGTCAAATATTTACAGTTTACAGGAAGTATATTTCTCTCAATTTTATAGAAATTAAAAATGTTATGAACTTCTAGTTTGGATTTCTATAATTACTTTTATCTATAATATAATAAAATATATTTCACTTGAATTCTTAACAAGGTGCTGTCCTGTGATTAGCTGCTGAGTCATGTCTGACTCTATGCAACCCCATGGACTGTAGCCCACCAGGCTCCTCTGTCCATAGGATTTCCTAGGTAAGAATACTGGATGGGACGCCATTTCCTTCACCAGGGTCTTAACATGGTAGAGTTATGCATATTGTTTTTATCAAATTCAGCATATATATTGGGCAACTTTTCCTCACCAACATGACTTTGAACTTTTCTGATTATGATACTCCATTGGGTAAAATATAATACAAGAAATCTGGATTATAGTTTCTACCAAATATAAACTGTTTATCTTTGAATAGAAAACATTCTTCCTTTTATAACTGCAAAATAAATTTCTAACTTTATCCACTTTATAACACAGTTTATTTAGACCATGGTGAACTGGATAAAAAATATGGAGAGAAAACTCAAAACTGCATGTTTAAAAATTGACTATCTTAAACTAATTTCATATGTAGTAAAATAATTGTTTTACTTACTATAAAAGGTTATTTTAACATGAGGAAGCAAGTACATAAAATTTTACTTCTGTGATGATCTAGACTTTCCTGGTGGCTCGGACGGTAAAGAATCCACCTAAAATACAGGAGACCCAGGTTTGATCCTCAGGTTAGAAAGATCCCCCGGAGTAGGAAACAGCAACCTATTCCAGTATTCTTTCCTGGGAAATCCCATGGACAGAGGAGCCTTGAAGGCTACAATCCACAAGGTCACAAAGAATTGGACACAATGGAACACACACACATAAAATGGTACTGTGTCTCTTTTAGTCACTGAAATAATCTTCACAAGTTTCAGTCAGTTTAGTCACTCAGTCATGTCTGACTCTTTGTGACCCCATAGACTACAGCACACCAGGCTTCTCTGTCCATCACCAGCTTCTGGAGCTTGCTCAAACTCATGTCCATTGAGTCAGTGATGCCATCCAACCATCTTATTCTCTGTCGACCCCTTCTCCTCCTGCCTTCAATCTTTCCTTGCATCAGGGTCTCTTCCAATGAGTCATTTCTTCACATCAGGTGGCCAGAGTATGGCAGCTTCAACATCAGACCTTCCAAGGAATATTCAGGACTGATTTCCTTTAGGATTGACTGGTTTGATCTTGTAGTCCAAGGGGCTCTCAAGAGTCATCTTGAATGTCACAGTTCAAAAGCATCAATTCTTTGGTGCTCAGCTTTCACAAGTTTAGTTTTTATCAAAAGTTAAAATAGATATACTCCGAAAATATATAGAAGATCTACTTTTCTAAATAATACATAAACAAGTTATATTGCAGTTCACATAGATAATCTTTATATAATCTAGGATTTACTAATAAATCATATGAGAACATCAAAAATGTGTATGTATAATTGAACCTCATTATTTTTGCTTGCACTTAATTATGCTTTGATTTTATGTTCTCTGCATATGAAATAGTTACTGAGGTAAAAACTCATTACAATGCTTATTATAAGGCTACTGTGAATAAATGCATTTGACTATGTCTTAAAGTTTCAAGTTAAATATTTAGCCATATTCAATCACTAGTTTATAACTCACAAAGAGTCGAACAAGACTGAGCAACTAACACCACACCAATAATTATGTGTTATTAGGTCTAAGTTTCATCTTTATCCTATTATATAGTAAATGTTGTTGGAAGTCACCTAAAGATTTAAGTATGTGGTATATAAATTAACATGCAGATTTTTATTGTTTTTATATCAAAAGCACAAATTTATCTGGGCCCCTTCACATGGCATTAGTGCCAACTCAAAGGTTTGAAAATATCTGCCTGCCACACTCCCTGGTCCACCATGCTGACATTTTGTTCCTCTATACACTGAACATCACACATTTCTCCTAAGGTAACAGCATACGAGAAGCTCTTTGTTTGATTCAACAACACAGACATCAGGGTTTCTCTCAGTGTTTGCTGTGATAAAACCTTGCTGACAATAGGACAAATAAGGAAAAGGAATAGCTAAGCAAGGTTCAGGGTTGTGAAACACAATAAACCAACACAAACAAGAAAATGGTAGAAATAAAGTAACAAACAGCCAAGGAGGAACTATAAATGTTTCAGATAAACAAAATGCTCTGCTGAGATCAGTAGTATAAAGCCAAGAAGAATACAGAAATCAAATTTCACTCTCGCGTTCGATGTGAAAACAAGCCCAGAAAAACAGAACAGCTGCAGAACTTCTATTTTCTCATTCCCTTCTTAAAATTATTGTAAAGCCACATCAACTACATTTAGCTCCTTCTCTTTCAGCTCATCACCATCAGAAAGCACAATCATCCCACAATATCCTACTTGCTCTAATGGTGAACTTTGTTACCATTCTAACACAACTCTCAGCAACATTTTAGACGCCTGACTACTGTCTTCATCCTGTCAAAATGTTCTTCTATATATATAAGTAAATAAATATATATATATTTTTTTTTCTGGCTTTCCTCCAACTGCCTTGAACAGTCTGTCTCTTTCTTCTTTGCAGGCTCCCCTCTTCTATTCAATCCTTAAGTGTTGAGCTCCTCCAAGGTTTTCTTCTCAACTCTTTGCTCTATGTATACGTGTTCCTTAGTTTGTCCATGGCTGTACTCTTTAACATTTTATATATTTACTCTTTTATTTAGGTATAAACATGTTTCATATAGGAATTTTCAAACATAGATAAAAGATTCATAAACCTCATTTTTTATAACTCAGGTGCATAGTGAACATATAATTAATCTTGGTTTATTTATAATACCTATTATCTACATGCCTCAAGCTGAATCATTTAAATAAGGCATATATCATTTCCCCCTTAAATAACCTATTGCTTTTTAAAGCACAGCCATAAAACAATCAGTTCAGTCGCGCAGTCCTGTCTGACTCTGCGACCCCATGGACTGCAGCACGCCAGTGCTGTTTTTGTTTGTGCAGTAACTGCCCATCAAACAATTATTTATTGTATTCAGTAAATGTTACAAGCTTCCTAATAACCCCATTTCTATAAATGTCTCTTTTACATTTGCTATGTTTAAATTGGGATCCTAATAAATCCCATAGGTTAAACTTTTCATAACTTATTTTTTTTTTAAACTCTATAACAGTTTTTCTCCTTTATTTCCCCAACTCACTTCTTGAGGAAACCAGTCCTTCATCCGGTAGAATTCCCAACATCCTCTGTTTAATTCCACCCCTAAAAATGTCACCGTGCTCTTAATCTCAAAGCTTTCTATAAAATTAATTAGACCTAGAAATATGTGAAATTCACATTAAATTTTTAGACAGGGACATTTCACAGGTGGCATCATTTATTTTCAGCTGCAATGCATTTCAAATCACAACACGTCCATCTCTGTAAGAAGTTAAAATTGATCAGCCTGTTAGGATCTTATGCATCCATTATAACATTTCTCTATCAACCTTTCACCTAATGATTTTAGCAGCCACTGAAAAACATTTATTTTCATTTCTTCACATTATCTATGTTTTAAAATGTCACCTACAGGCTGGTGACTGACTTCATACTTATAGCCCTAATCTTCACGTATAGTCAACTGTCTACACACTATTCCTGCATGAAGATCTAGCACTTATATCCAAGTTCACATTGCAAAACAGAAATAATAGTCCTTGATTTTAACCTATAACCAAGTCTTACTTCAGTAAATGGAAATATCAGGCAGTGGGCTTCTTTTCCTATAAATCTAGGAATATTCCTTGTTTCTTTCTCTCATTTTATATTATAATCTATTATTATATCCTATTGGCTCTACTTTTCAAATATGTCCTGAACATAACTGAATTATATTTTACATCCTGCTATAATCCTTAGCCATTTTGCTATAAACTCACCCCTAACTTAATAGCATTCTGATCATCATCCCTGTTACCAAGTTTTTCTCCTACCTAATAGCCAATGCAATTCTTTCAAAAATAGATCCCACCATTTCCCTATAAAAATAATATGAAACTTTTAAAATTTCAATCAGCATACAATCCAAACTCACTAATATGGTCAATCTTATTCTACTGAACCAGGTGCCTAATTCTCCAACCTCTCTTTCCGTACACGCCACCTACAGCTGTCCTTATCCTGCTTACCAAACACAGGCCATTTTCCCATCCATTACTTTTGTACTTGCTAGTCTCCATATTTAGAACAATCTTCCCAGTATACTCAAATGACTCTCTCACATCTTTTCAGTATAAGTTCCATAGATTATTCCAAACCTCACAGCTAAAGCAGCAGTTCCACCCACCCCTAGTCAATTTTTATAACCATAGTACTTTTGCATAGCAATACTCATTATCTGGGCAATTTATAAACTGATTAACTTTAATTTGTTTTCTCCAAATAAAATACATGTTCCACATGGTTAAAGAAGTCTGTTCTTTTTCATTCCTAAACCTAGAACAGTGCCAAAAACATAATTTGTAGTAAGAACTCAATTACTGTTGAGTGACTGATTTGCAACAGAAAAGTTCATTCAAATAATTTGCAAAAAATGTTCTTCCTATGAACTAAAAAGTACAAAATACGATAAGCTTTATTAAAATTAAGCTAAGAACTACTCAAATTAAACCCAGAGGTATTAAAGAAGGATGTCTCAGCATTAGATATGATAAAGTTTGAAAAAGAAAAAAATCACAAATAACAATAGTCTTTGTGCTTCAAAACAGGATTACTTAAAAACCATAGGATTAAGGAAAGACTTTAAATAAACTGAAAACTTTCCTAAGATATTTTTACAAATAAGTAGTCTTTGAGTCTTATTTGGCAAATCAAATATGGTATTAAATATATCTTACTTTATTATGAAATATTTTTCAAAGCAATTATGTCCCAAATATACAAATGAAACCTATTTTATTATAGAGTTTAATAAATACAAGGCAAAAGTTACAGTTATAACCTATAGTTTATTGTATGTAAGGTCAGATAAGTGCTTTTAATTTTTCAATGCTTAGTATAAAGTTCCAATACAAGCTTACTATTGCTAATTGCTATGGTATTTAATTCATTTTATTTTTCCCCTTTCTCATACCAATTACCTGAAAATAATAAAAACTACTTGCACATATTTTATATTTTTAATTTAAATGAAATTAACTCTACCTTAAAGACATTTTTCAGATTTAATTAAATAGCTAAAAATGTCAGAAAGTATGCTAAGCACATAGAATGTGTTCATTAAATATGTTCCCTTCATTCTTGAATAAATACACCTCAGTTGGGGGTGTGAAAGGAAGAAGCCTACTGAATTTATCTTAGTGACACTGCTACTAGGCTTCATCCAATACTTTGGATTTAACTGTGTATCACATAAAGAGCTTCTGTGTTTTTTTCCCTCAAAGACCAACTCCCTTTATATGCACTTCCACCACTGGATTCACAGCAGACAAAGCATAACCTTGAAAAAGTTACACATACTTTATTGCTTATAAGTTGTTGAACACTGTTACACTTTGGAGTAAAAGACTTGTTACCTTAATGTATTTTATTACTTGCAAAATGAAGACTATCATCATCACTTTATCTCATAATTATATGACTAGTTTGTTAGGTAGTTCATAAGAAACCACAGATGCAATATGTGAATAATTGATCATAGTCCCGATGATGTTATCGATTAGTATTATTAACAAATAATTTACTAGAGGAAATCTGTAATACCGGAGGCCATCTCTTCATGGCCATACGGCTTAATTTTTCCTTATCTAATTTCTATCTACTTCTAAGGAAAGGTTTGTTATCCCAATGAAATACTTAGCTTGTCTGGATTTGCATGATATTACTACCCAGCACATCAATATAGTTTAGACAAGGTATACTATGCAATAATTTTTAAAAATCACTTTAAATTAGTAACCAAATATTAGGGCACTTAGTACTATGATTGTTGAATATAATATACCACCAGCCTCTGGAATGTGCTTCTGAAAAATTAATTGCTTCCAGGGCTGGCTGTCAGTTTCCATAGTAACCAGAACATATACTGAAAGGTAAAATATTTAATTTTTTATGATAATGTTTTTCACAATTTCTCTTCTAGAATGGTTCTTCAGTTAATAATGCCCATCAAGCAACTTCAGCTGAAATAAACATTTATCTACTAACTCATAGCTTAACTGGCATACCCAAAGCATCCCTGTGACACAAAACATATTTCTTTTCAGATTAATTGAGACTAGTAACCAAGCTATTGATCAGAATGCCTCCTGGCTAATTCATGAGGTTGGTTACATTTAAACAGCTATTGTTAACTAATATGACAGCCAAAACCAAAAGAGTAGATTAAACTAGCATGTAACTGATGCTGGGAGGGATTGGGGGCAGGAGGAGAAGGGAAGGACAGAGGATGAGATGGCTGGATGGCATCACCCACTCGATGGACATCTAGTAACCAAGCTATTGATCAGAATGCCTCCTGGCTAATTCATGAGGTTGGTTACATTTAAACAGCTATTGTTAACTAATATGACAGCCAAAACCAAAAGAGTAGATTAAACTAGCATGTAACTGATGCTGGGAGGGATTGGGGGCAGGAGGAGAAGGGAAGGACAGAGGATGAGATGGCTGGATGGCATCACCCACTCGATGGACATGAGTCTGAGTAAACTCCGGGAGTTTGTGATGGACAGGGAGGCCTGTCGTACTGTGATTCATGGGGTCGCAAAGAGTCGGACACGACTGAGCAACTGAACTGAGCTGAACTGATGTTTATTTATTTGTCTAAAGTTTCATATCCTACAGTTTGTTTAGTATTGGAGGTTAGATAACTGTAGGTATCTTGATAATATTTCTAGAAAATTTTCATTGAGTTATAGCTAATTGGATCTAGAACAATATTCCAAGTCAAATAGTTTTTTAACTGTTGTAAATATATGCAGAAGAAAGTCTGGCATTTAAAAACATAACATAATGGCCTAAATTCTAAAATATGTAAGCCTCCAAGGAAAGGTACTTTCTTGTGAATTTTGCACAAAAACAGCTTGTACTAAAATTCAAAACACTTTTTTTCCCCCACAAGCATACATTAGTCATTTTCTGTGTTTTGCTACCAAAGTAGAATAATTTTAGAGATTCCTGACATTAAAGAGAAGACCTATAGGTCTTCCCATTCCCCTCACTCCCATTGAGTCTTTTTACTCAATGAGAAAACGTTTGGTTAAAAACATTGAGAAGTCTCTGGATCCCTTAGCAGAATCCACAAGTGTCAGGCATGAAGTCATTACTCAAAAAACACCAACAGGGATCTCAAACTCACTGGCTTCCAAATCTCATCCGATCCCTAAAGCTATTTTCCATCCAAATGGAACAAGAGGTCATGATCTCTGCTCACAGAAACCTCCGATATCTCTGTTTACCCCAACGGTGGACTCCAATCTCACGAATTAAATTTTAATCCACTGTAACATTCAAAATCACGAAAAACAGCAGCGGTACCATGCAGGAATATGGGGCTTGCAGGATGATCAAAAACGTGGATGTCGAAATTCGAGAAAAGCCACCCTCACTAAAAAAAACAAGTCATTTTCTTCCACGTCCGGGAGACCTAGGATGGGGACGAAACCAAATGGCCACAGGAGAGGGACCGTGATCAGCTGGCACTGGGAGATACTCGTGCCACTCACCTTCTGCCCTCCGGCTCCAGGGGCAGGGTGTCTCACTTCTGCAGTGTCCCATGCTGCTGCCGGGGCGCTGCCACAACGCCTGGAGGCAGCACAGCGAGCTGCGGTCCGAAGAGAGCCAAAACCCTGCTGTGTTTGCAAGCATCTCGGCTCACCGTGGGGATTGGCCACGAGCGCCCCACGTGGAGGCTACAGGAGGGACGCTGGGCGTGGCCACACCGGTGGTTTGAATTTTTGTGCCTTGTTAAAACAGAAGCACGTGAGTCCACGTTGCGTCTTGTAACCTCCCCCAGACCTTTGCTTTCTCTGCGTGTTGTCTTTTCGTGGCTGCCTGTCTGTTGCTTCTAATAAGTCCTTTGTTTCCATCTTGAAGCTCTTCTCCATCCAAACAGTATTGGAGCTTTAAGGGATGGCTGGCTTTTGGCGGGATATGAGACAGTAAGCTTTGACACCGTCGCTTTACTCTGCAGCTGCTCTTACCAGCCTTGGATCCAGGGGCAGTATCATTACCTGATCTTAGAGGTAGGGAAACAAAGATTCCACTGTTACATGATTTGCCCGAATTCACGTTTCATTAAAAAGTTAGTCCCTTTATGACAATCAAATGATTATGTTTAAGTTTAGTTTATGGAATATCCAAGTAGAGAACAGTGCAATAAAACAAAATCATAATGGAATAGAATGGATTGGAAACTCTAAGTCAGCCTGTTGCGTGAGTGTGTGTCCCTAGAGTTTGCTGAGGAACATTTCATAAGGCTTGCCAATGATAAATTTGGGTTTTGTTCAAATTTCAGAGCTCATAACAGTTAACATCTGTCTTCTATGAGTCAGCACTGCCCAAGGAAACTAGAGCATCTCTTTGACCCTGAAACTTGACAAAGTGTTTTTCAAAGTCAGGATCTGTTAACTCATATTAATACTAATTGTCTCCACTTGAAGTAAAACTCTGTGTGTGTGTGTGTGTGTGTGTGTGTGTGTGTGTGTGTGTGTGTGCGTGCATGCGTGCGCTAACTAACCTTATGGAAGCTGGGGAGATAGAGAAGCTAAAATAAGATTGAACTTTGACCCATTGTATCCAAAGCAACCCACTCCAGTATTCTTGCCTGGAGAATCCCATGGGCCTAGGAACCTGTTGGGATATGGTTCATAAGGTCACACAGAGTTGGACAGGACTGAAGTGACTTACCACAGACACATGCATCCAAAGCAAAATAAAACAATATCCCCCAACATTTCTATAATTGCTCTGAGATTAGTTGCTTAGTTATAGGACTTTTATCCAAAACTCTGATTTTCAACATTAAAGGGTAAGAGTTCATATTGTTAGAGGTTAATGTTTGATATAAATTGCAGGATATGGTGAGAGGGTTGGAAGGAATTAGCAAAACTTCAAAGCAATGATAGTCTTAATCAAAATTTCAGGAAAACTGAGACCTGATTGAAATGAACAGGTGTTTATCTGGGGTTTGTTAGGACTATCCCAGGAGACACAGACTGAAGCACTTGAATCATGTTTCTCTGAACTACGAAATGGAGGAGGCTTATAAAGGCAAAAGCTGCAAGGCCACAGATAGTTATATTTTATTTGTGAAGCATTATAATTGGAACTGATGAAGTAAGGATGCTAGTTAAGAAAGGATTGATTGGGGTCTGAAATGGTTGCATAGGTACAAGGGTGACCTTGAGATCACAAAGTGGCAGCTGTCAACTGATGTTCCAGACACCACTGGTGGTGTCCTTCGTTTCATATGTTGACAGAAAATTCAAGTTTCATGGTTCAGGGACATGTCTAAGTCCAGCTCTTCAATGGGCACCACACTCTGTTTTTGTGTGCCTGAACTGTAATTACTTCATTACAATTGCAGTTTGTCATCAACAGCTTTTCTGTGGTGAGACAGGCTAAGAGAAAATATTTAGGTACCTGGCAATAGGAAGGGTTTGAATGGCAAAATTAGATTCTGGCATCATTCAGTAAGTTGAAAGATGAGCCCAGATTTAAAGTGTTGAAAGTTCAGTAATAAGTAACAGCTTCTGGCAATTTGATGGATTGTGACTTCTTTTCTGCTTTTGGAGGGAATGTAAGTCAAATATTCAGATTGGATCAGAGTGCAGAAACTCAGGCGAGACAGGTCAATTCAGCAACAGGTCTCCTGCCCCAGAGAAGACATTATAGTACCTGCATCCAGAGATAGAGAAAATGTAGAGAAACCATCTGAAATAGAGGTTAAAAGTAGAGCCTTTGAAGTACCCAACAAAGAAAAGGGCCCAATGTAGGAACCTAGTCCATACCGGCCCATTCCACTGGGGCCAATTGGAAACTCTCTACTCTCTTAGGTTTTGTCAAGTATTTACTGTGGTTAATGTTAAGCATGTAGAATCCCGAGGGTACAATAATGAATAAAAGTAAAATCTGAAAATACATTTGTGTATTCTCTTTGGGGATTGCTGGATGATGAAAATAAGAAAGATACCTATAACCTTCTGAAGGTGGAAAATCAGAGGATAGCAGTGATTGGGAATGGCAGATAGAATGATAAACCCCTTTTTAAAGTGAACTGGAAGTAACTGCTATGGTGGGGCTGGTCCATAAACTGTCATCAGATGTGAAATTATGGGTATTTGCATGACAGGCAGCATCTTGCAAATGGCACCCCACTCCAGTACTCTTGCCTGGAAAATCCCATGGACGGAGGGCCTGGTGGGGTCGCTAAGAGTCGGACACAACTGAGCAACTTCACTTTCACTTTTCACTTTCATGCATTGGAGAAGGAAATGGCAACCCACTCCAGTGTTCTTGCCCGGAGAATCCCAGGGACGGGGGAGCCTGGTGGGCTGCCGTCTGTGGGGTCGCACAGAGTCGGACACGACTGAAGCGACTTAGCAGCAGCAGCGCAGCATCTTGCAAAGAAACAGAAAGTAACTGTTGGTTGATCATCAGTATGAATGGAAGGAGCAAAGACAGAAAATCCAAATAGTAACAAACTATGGTCTGTAATAAGAATGAATGGGTTTAATGTATGTATGAAGTAATCAACCCCGTAGAAATTCTCTGAGTTTGTGAGATACACGATTGAACCTTTGTTCTGTAAGGAGTGGCGTTTGCTAGTCTTTCCCCGTGCGCACAGACTCAGAAACTGGGAACCAGCTGTTAAAGGTATAGGCCTAGTTAGATAGGCTTCCCTGATAGCTCACTTGGCAACGAATCCGCCAGTTCGATTTCTGGGTCGGGAAGATCCCCTGGAGAAGGAATAGGCTACCCACTCCAGTATTCAGCCTGGAGAATCCCATGGACTATACAGTCCATGGGGTAGCAAAGAGTTAGACATGACTGAGTGACTTTCACACACCTAGTTAGATAACAATTGAAACAACTCTCTCCTGAGATAAAGTATTTAAAAAGTCTTCCATAACTTGAGTTTGACAGATAAGAGTATGATACAATTTTTAGACATTCTACACTTTGTTTACTTTAGAACTTCACTTGTACTGTGGTAAACAAATAAATAAGATCAAACTCCTGGGTCAAGATATTTCAAAACTTGGATATACTATAGTCTGGTATGATTTCCATATTCAGGTTATTTCAATCCCAGGAGGAGTTGTCACTGTGAAACAGGGAAAAATTCCATAGACACATATGGAGAGAGGAACTGATGAGTTATTCTTGCAGATCATTCCCAATACCCTAGAAAATGTAGCTATGTAGCAGCTGTGAAGATGAATGGGATATTTGGCAGTAAATGGGTGACTGGCAAGAAATATCGGGAGCATATGGAAATATGCTGTGAGCATATGCATTATTATAGAGTATTTTATCAAGAAGGCACATTAATAGCAAAAAATCCTACCAGCTATTATTATCATTAATGTTTCATCAGAGGCTCACTCAAAGCAAATATGAGATTAAAGTAGATAACCAATGAAGACCTGTCTAGCACAGGGAACTCTGCTCAATACTTTGTAATAACCTAAATGGGAAAAGAATTGGAAAAAAAAGATACATGTAAATGTGTAACAATCAGTTTTCTGTACTCGTGAAACTAACACAACATAGTTAATCAACTATGCTCCAATATAAAAGTTTTTTAAAAAATTTAAAGAAGTTCTACTGTGGCAGGTGTGGAAGATTAAACAAATATTAGAAAGATAAATATCACCACATATTTTAGTTTATGAAAATAATACTGTATTGCCCTCATGTTTTCCAGATGACTGTGGACCAGTGAAATCTTCAAAAAGGGCAGAGACTGTAAAAGAAATATTTTGGGGTTAATTGGTTAAATTAATTGTACAAGGCATCACAGTAAGAGTCAGAATTAGAATTTTATTGCATCCACAGACCTGTATTCCTTTCATAAGTTTATAGTTTTTGGTTCTTGCAATGGACATGAAGTATTATAATCACAGCTAAGACTTGCTATTATTCCTTGAGGAACATAATTAAACAATTTTGTATTAGGCTCTTATCAGTGGAAAAAAAATGGAAGAAAAAGATTAAATTGATATTCTATATGACTCTATTTGACAGTCACAAAGCTACCAATCATATAGCTATAAACAAAGATTTATATTGTTGGACTTTGTTTTGGAGGTATTCAATTCATACTTTCAAATATATTAATTCTACTCCACTATCTCTATATTTTCATCCTTCTGCTTAAGCAATGGACTGCCTACACAAATTAAAATCAGCTGCAGATAAAAGGCTGGCTTGTGTTCTACTAATGTTTTCATCATAGAGAGTGTTTTTTTTTTTTTTTTAAATTCCCAGCAATTAGAGGAGCAGTGAGTAGAAGTGAAGTTCACAGAACTGAGAGAGGGAGGAAAATCTCGTGGATTTTGAACTTTAAAAATTATAAAGGTCTCATGTTTTCGTGTCTTCATGTTACAGTTGTTTTTCTGCTTTGTGCTCTGTCTTGATGCTTTTGCTTTACTACTTTTCCCATTTTAAAATTCTCCTTTTTATGAATACAATTTAAAGCAAATAAAAGATATCCTATATGGAAGTGATTCAATAACACTGTCTAACTACAGATCACATGATCCTGCATATATGTAGAAAGTCCCAAGGAATCCACAAAGAAAGATACTAGAGCTAATAAACAAATTCAGCAAAGTTGCAGGGTACAAGACACAAAAATTCACTTGTGTTCCCATATACCAGCAATGAATAATCCAAAAGGAAATTAAGAAAACAATTCAATTTATAATACATCCAAAGGATGAAATATTTGAGAGTAAATTTATAAGTAAAAACTTGTATTTCGAAAACCATAATTTTTACTTAAAGAAAGCCTAAATAAAGGGAAAGCCATCCCTTGTCCATGGACTGAATAATATAGCTGTTTTATTATGGAAAATCCCATGAGAGGAGGAACCTGGTGGGCTCCAGTCCATGGGGTCACTAAGAGTCAGACACAACTGACAGACTTCACTTTCACTTTTCACTTTCATGCATTGGAGAAGGAAATGGCAACCCACTGCAGTGTTCTTGCCCGGAGAATCCCAGGGATGGGGGGAGCCTGGTGGGCTGCTGTCTATGGGGTTGCACAGAGTTGAATACGACTGAATTGACTTAGCAGCAGCAGCCCTTGACTGACTTTATTACATTGCACTGGGTAGAAAGGAAGGCTTAACTGTTTTTTTGCAGGCTATTTGTTTAGGCTTGATCTAGTTCAGAATTTTTCACCTTGGCACTATTGATATTTTGGACTTCTTAATTCTTTGTATGCAGATGACACCACCCTTATGACAGAAAGTGAAAAGGAACTAAAAATCCTCTTGATGAAACTGAAAGAGGAGAGAGAAAAACTTGGCTTAAAATTCAACATTCAGAAAACGAAGATCATGGCATCTGGTCCCATCATTTCATGGGAAATAGATGGGGAAACAGTGGAAATAGTGTCAGACTTTACTTTTGGGGGCTCCAAAATCACTGCAGATGGTGATTGCAGCCATGAAATTAAAAGATGCTTACTCCTTGGAAGGAAAGTTATAACCAACCTAGAGACATTAATTTGCCAACAAAGGTCTGTCTAGTCAAGGCTATGGTTTTTCCAGTGGTTATGCATGGATGTGAGATTTGGACTGTGAAGAAAGCTGAGCACAGAAGAATTGATGCTTTTCAACTGTGGTGTTGAAAAAACTCTTGAGAGTTCCTTGGACTGCTAGGAGATCCAACCAGTCCATTCTAAAGGAGATCAGTCCTGGGTGTTCATTGGAAGGACTGATGCTACAGCTGAAATTCCAATACTTTGGCCACTTCATGCGAAGAGTTGACTCATTGGAAAAGACCCTGGTGCTGAGAGGGATTGGGAGCAGGAGGAGAAGGGAATGACAGAGGATGAGATGGCTGGACGGCATCACCGACTCGATGGACATGAGTCTGGGTAAACTCCGGGAGTTGTTGAGGGACAGGGAGGCCTAGCATGCTGCAGTTCATGGGGTTGCAAAGAGTCAGACATGACTGAGTGACTGAACTGAATTCTTTGTTTTTTTTCGGAGTGCAGGGATGTCCCGTGCTTTTTTAGTGTTTAGCAGTACCCTAGACTCTAGATTCCACTAGAGGAATTAAATTCCATTAGCATTTTCACACTCAGTTTTGACACTCCAAAATATCTCAAGGCATTGCTAAATGTTCTTGGTGGAGGAAAAAGGGTTAGCCCAGTTGAGAAACACTGTTCTAAATCTTTTTTCATATGTCTGGTTTATTCCCAGTAACCACCTTCAACAAATTTCAAAATTATGGTTGAATCTGGTAAATTTAATCTTTTGGGACGTTAGCAGATAATTTGTGTCATGGCCATGATCTGAATTAAACTGAAACATTTTCATTTTTTCTGATTTTTATTTGTGAATATTTATTTAGTTTTAATTTATAATCTCTGATAGTTGTTTTCTGTCCCATCTTGAAAATAGACTTATTCTCGTTATATCAAACATGAGAAATTAAAGACTACTACATTCTCTTGTTGCAAAAATAACTTTCTATTGATGAGGATATTGAAATCCAAAAAGAGTAGTCAGTTTGTTTAAGGATTGATAGCTGCCTTGAAGCTACTTACCAAACCTCTCCATCCAGGTGCTATGAATGCATTTTATTTAATGTTGAGACTCTGGGTTCCTGTTACTTTGAATTGGTATTTAAAAATATCCATTGTGTTACTTATTTATAAACTTGTTTTACTTGATCATACTTATTGGAAAAGACTGATGCTGGGAGGGATTGGGGGCAGGAGGAGAAGGAGACCACAGAAGATGAGATGGCTGGATGGCGTCACTGACTCTATGGATGTGAGTCAATAGCGTGCTGCTATTCATGGGATTGCAAAGAGTCGGACACAACTGAGCGACTGAACTGAATTGAACTGATGACTTTGCAAAATCAGTAAGCAATTCAAATATTTCCACTGTCTCTCCGTATTACTTATCTTAAAAATCATAATATCTGAAATAAATGAAGTGTAATTCTATAACCTGTTTAGTATAAATGACATAGTGAAATTTCAAATTAAACCATGTATAAAAGTATATTTTTATATTTTCTTCATTAGTAAAGAGACTATAATAATTAAAACTAAATCATGAGTGATTGAACCACTATGACTTGTTAAAGGCCTCATCTTATGCCACTAATCATTTTGTGTATATGATACAACTGCTAAATTACTAAGTTATGCATGGAAGCTCAAACCTTTGTTTTAAATTTTATTTTCAGAGTCACCAAATCAGGTATCAAGACTTTAGACTGCATTCGTATATTCAGATTTCTGGCTCCCCTCAGAGTGAGTCACTTAAACAATATCAGCCAGATCACTGATGTAAAGATAAAAGTTTCTGATAAATGAAACAAAAAGATATGCCTTAAAAATAGCATAATCTTCAAATATCCTGTGCAGTCTGCAGTAATTGGCAATTATTGCATTTTTACCCCTGGAGAAATGGGACTGAAAACATTTAATTTGGGACTTAATGTGAACTGAATACTAAGCAACTCCTGTATGTTATTTGGGCTTAATTGGTTTTTGAAGAATATAGAATTTTTTAGTTTAAAATTATCTTATGATCTTTCTTTCCAATGGAAGAGATATGCCTTCCCATATTAGTCTTCATGGAAGATAATAGCTATATTAATTGATGTAGGTATTAACACCAGCATTTATCAAAGGCCTATCAAAACTGTACGAATAACTTTAATCCTTCCTCAATTATTCATTTCAACTGTAAGCAGCCTATAAATACTACCATTTTCTAGCAGAAGATGCTGAAGCTTAGTGACAGTAAACAACATATAATTTTACAAGCTCACAAAGGCCAGTACATGGTAGAGTTGAGGTTTGGGTTTTCATTTCTATTTTCTGGTACACTATATTGAAACACTTCCTTGTGTATGTCAATAGTTAAACGGAATAAAAAGCTTTCAAAGCCATGGACATTTGAGAAAGGTCTTAAAAAATAAGTATGCTTCTTCTCAGACTAAATAAATTTATGGTTATTTGAAGGAGGACTAACAAAAGTTACTCAGAGGTGTACTGGATTAAGGCATATTTAAGGAATGACAAATTGTTAAATAATTCAAGGAAACAGGAATTCCAAGTAGGTAACACCCACCATCAACTAAAGGATATAAAAGGAAAGTTTAGTGAGTATTGGAAAGAGGCTTATACATATGTTAAGAAATTGAGTACAAGCCTTTGGAAAGTGAAGAAACAAAATCTTCCTTGCTTTCCACAGAAGATAAAACTTTGTATATATGCTTTGTTAGGTTATTTAGAGACAGATGGGAGGCAAGGAAATAATTCTATTCAGCATAAGAAATTTTCACGATTCCAATTGAGGAGCTATTCACTTGAAAAGCAGCAGTATAATCAAAAAGCAATAACAGTGGGTTAGGTCCATCCATCATTAGCAGAGAAGTGTCTGAATTCCCAAAGGGACTTCCAGGCTACACTGCTAAAGGAAATGTGTCCACCTTAAATTAGAAATATTTTTGCTCCTCCAGTCTGTGACAGGTATTTTTATATAGAGTCTGAAAAAGAACTTTGAGGTGATGGCATCAAAAACTAGAAGGAGATAACAGAAAAGTCTAATAAAGTTTCCTTCAAGTAATGAACACATGGAACAAATTAATTGTATCCAGAGATACTATAGAAAGTGTTGCAAATAAGTTATAAATGAATATCTGAAAATGGGAATAGAGTTTTCTAATGGGTTGTGCCACATCGAATTTTGTTTCAGAAACAAGTAGAATGGGAGCACAGTTGGAAAATAACTGAGACAATAATAACAAAATGTGGAACTTGGGGAAACTCAAAAACACATAAGACTTTAGGATGGCACCCATTACCACTTTCTGACAAACAAAAAAGGAAAAATCAATAGTGTATGCTTGGTTTTAGTGACTTTGGACTCTTGGATTTAGTGTCTTGAAAAGAATCCACAGAGGTCAAGACTGTAAAACATTAAAAAAACAGAAAGAAAGAAATCTAGAACCTTTGGACGCTCATACCACTCATACTGTCTATTTACTAATTTACTCTTCCTGAGCAAAAATGAAGAATGGGGAATGAGGAGAGAATTGTTAAAAAGGATAGTGTCTGCAAGTATCATAAAAGTCAAAATTCACTTTTTAAAAACTTGTTTATATACACTACCACATGTAAAATAGATAGCTAACATGAAGCTCTTGTATAGCACAGGAGATTAGCTTGGTGCTCTGCAATGACGTGGGGCGGGGCAGGGTGCGGTGGATTGGGGAGAGAAGTCTAGAGGAAGGGGATATATGACTACATAAATATGGGGTCGCACAGAGTTGGACACGGCTGAAGCGACTTAGCAGCAGCAGCAGCAGAGCTGATTCACTTTGTTGTACGGCAGAAACTAACACAACATTGTAAAACAATTATATTTCAATAAAAATAATAAATGAAAAAAAAATTAACAAACAAAATACCCAAAACAAAACTTGTCTATTCACCAAATAGCCATATATAAATATGGCTTCTCATCTAGCAAATTGCCCATCTTTGGTCAATAAGTGTATGTTGATCTTTTCCTATTTTTCTATTTTTTTTTTATTATTTCAACTAAGCCTCACTTTTTGACTCCTTACACTTAACTTTTATAAAAGTCATAATATTAAATAAAAGCAACTATCCAAAGATATTTAGGAAGGAAGAAATTTAACTTCTTCTACCTGGATGTTAAAAGCAAATTGGAGGATAAATAAACTACTATTTTTATATAAAATGTTAAAATTTCTGAAGCTGTTTGAACAATTGCAGCCTTCCTTTAGACACACAATGTCCATAACATCCTAAGACTGTGATTATATAATAAATACCACCCTAAGAACTGTAAATATGTCCAGAATTGTATTTTCTATGTCCTTATTTTTAACAGATGAATTACTCAGTTTTGGGACTTTTTCTCCTAGCTACTATTTTTGTGGGGTTCCTTCAAGGCAACCTTTTCAAAATATTCTACCAAACACATGTTTTCATTTAAACAGTACCATATAGCATGAACTTAAGAGTTATTAGGCCACTGTGCAGGTTCTCAGTAAGATATTTTCTCTATTCCCCAATCACTGATTTTTTGGTATATTTAATACAAGTTCACTGTTGCTCTATGAACTAAATATTATAAACCAATAGAGATATAGCTGAAAAGTACCTTAGGCAACATACAATGAATGAATGGAAGGATTTTGTTTGCTTATTTCTATTAATTTTTTACAAATATAATTTTTAAACACAAAAGACTAGACTTTAATAGGAATTGAAGTAATTATAGTTATTATGATATTTGATCCCTCACATAACTTATTTCGAAATATATCTAGACCACCAGAGAGTCCTCCTGGGAAAAAGGTCAGGCACAATATCGGTGCAAGCACACAAGAAAAGATAAATTTTATATCTTTGCTATTTTGAATTTATATCAACAATACCACAAAATCACCTGTTACATGTTTTTCTTTATTTCTCCCCTAAGATTTAACATCACTTAATAGAAAAGTGGGTTTCCTATTAGCTCAGATGATAAAGAATCTGTGTGTGCAAGCACACAAGAAAAGATAAATTTTATATCTTTGCTATTTTGAATTTATATCAACAATACCACAAAATCACCTGTTACATGTTTTTCTTTATTTCCCCCCTAAGATTTAACATCACTTAATAGAAAAGTGGGTTTCCTATTAGCTCAGATGATAAAGAATCTGTGCACAACACAGGAGACCCAGGTTACATCCCTGGGTCAGGAAGATCCCCTGGAGAAGCGAAAGGCTACACACTCCAGTATTCCTGCTTGGAATGGGGTTGCAGAGAGTCAGACATGACTGAGCAACTAACACCTTCATGCAAATGGAAAAGTATGTAGTCGAAGTGTATAAAATGTATGTATATTGTCATCCTGCTTACTTAACTTATATTCAGAGTACATCATGAGAAATGCTGGGCTGGATGAAGTACAAGCTGGAATCAAGATTGCCTCAAGGAATATCAACAACCTCAGATATGCAGAGATACCACTCTAATGGCAGAAAGTGAACAGGAACCAAATAGCCTCTTATGTGGGTGAACGAGGAGAATGGAAAAGCTGTCTTAAAGCACAACATTAAAAAAAAAAAAAACTAAGATCATGGCATCCAGTCTCATGGCAAAGAGATGGGAGAAAAGAGAAAGCAGTAACAGATTTTATTTTCTTGGGTTCCGAAATCACTGTGGACAGAGACTGATGCCATGAAATTAAAAGACACTTGATCCTTGGAAGGAAAGCTATGGCAAACCTAGACAGTTTATTAAAAGCAGATACGTCATATTGCTGAAAAAGGTCAGTGTAGTCAAAACTATGGTTTTTCCCGTAGTCATGTACAGATGTGAGAGTTGGACATAAAGAAGGCTGAGTGCTGAAGAATTGATGCTTTTGAATTATAGTGCTTTAGAAGATTCTTGAGAGTCCCTTGGATAGCAAGGAAATCAAACCAGTCAATCCTAGAGAATATTAATTCATACTTGGTTCCCTGAATATTCGTTGGGAGAACTGATGCTGAAGCTCCAATGTGTTGGCCACCTGATCCAAAGAGCTGACTCAATGGAAAAGACTGACTCTGATGCTGGGAAAGATTGAAGGCAAAATAAGGGGGCAGCAAAGGATGAGATGGTTAGATAGCATCACTGACTCAATGGGCATGAATTTGAGCAAATTCTAGGAAATAGTGAAGGACAGGGAGCCTGGAGTACTGCAGTCCATGGGGTCACAAAGAAGAGGACACAACTGAGCTACTGCACAACAACAACAAAATCAATAAGAATATCTAACATCAGATTTTATTACCATTGCCACTTAAAGAAGCCAGGGCTCCTCTATCCTGGGTTGGCACAGGAAAAGGACAAAATGTTGCCAGAGCTCTACTTGTTCCAGAAAGCAAGGATGCATGCACTTCGGAAGAGGACTTGTCCAAAATGTGACAGCAGATGGCTTCCCCTTCTGGTTGAGATAAAGTGTTGGGGATTGGATTTACTCTCTCTCCTGAAATAACTAACAAATGAACAATAAAATATGTAAAGCAATGGTTCTCAAGACACTGGGCATCCAAAAACAAAGGACAGTGATCTCTGAGACATGGGGAAAAAGGTGAACACTATAATTGTCCCTACTTAGAGCTTGGGTAGAGTTTCAAGGTTAGGGGGTTGAGAGGGAGAACTCAGACAGAGTCCAGTGGAATCCTTCAGGTGATGAGATGGAGCTCCAAGGCTTGGGAGAACCAAATGTATGTGGTTCACAGGACAGAGTACTGAAAGTAAATACACCATGGAAGAGAGAAATCTGGAGAGCTGCGTAAAGTGAAGTGAAGTCGCTCAGTCGTGTCCGACTCTTTGCAACCCCACGGACTGTAGCCTACCAGGCTCCTCTGTCCATGGGATTTTCCAGGCAATAGTACTGGAGTGGATTGCCATTTCCTTCTCCAGGGATCGAACCCAGGTCTCCCACATTGTAGACAGACGATTTACCATCTGAGCTGCATAAAGTCTTGCTAATGATTTAGCTGAGTCCCTTGAAGGCAATGGCACCCCACCCCAGTACTCTTGCCTGGAAAATCCAATGGACGGAGTAGCCTGGTGGGCTGCAGTCCATGGGGTTGCTAACAGTCGGACAGACTGAGCGAC
>SJYX01001693.1:320774-343961 GCA_006410675.1 Oreotragus oreotragus
GTCACACAGAGTCGGACACGACTGAGGTGACTTAGTAGCAGCAGCAGCAGCAGCAGCTTGAACTGCAAGGAGATCCAACCAGTCCATTCTAAAGGAGATCAGCCCTGGGTGTTCTTTGGAAGGAATGATGCTAAAGCTGAAACTCCAGTACTTTGGCCACCTCATGCGAAGAGCTGACTCATTGGAAAAGACTGTGATGCTGGGAGGGATTGGGGACAGGAGGAGAAGGGGACGACAGAGGATGAGATGGCTGGATGGCATCACTGACTCGATGGACGTGAGTTTGAGTGAACTCTGGGAGTTGGTGATGGACAGGGAGGCCTGGCGTGCTGCGATTTAAGAGAGCGCAGAGTCGGACAAGACTGAGCGACTGAAATGAACTGAACTGAACTGAGTGAGGAGAGTAGTGGGGCTAGAAAAGAAGCACACACAAGGGATTTGTTTCTTTGTAGTGGAAACAAAGAGGGAAAAGTAACAGTAACAACAAAATAAAAGAGCATCAATGAGTTGAGAGACAGCCTGAAGCAGCCTGATACATAAGTAATTGCAATCCCGAAGGAGGAGGGAGAGCAGCAGAGAAATATGTGAAGAAATAAATTGCTGATTTTTTTTCCTCTGATTTTGTGAAAACAGCGAACTCACAGATCCTAGAAGCTGATCAAAACCCAAGCACGTAAACATAAAGAAAATACATTAAAAAATACACCAAGTCACAATATAATTGCTCAAAATCAGTGATAAAGATAAAAGACTTAAAAAGCAGCCAGAGGGGGGAAATCACATTGTTAAGGATAATAGCAGGCTTCTCAATGGAAATAAGATGTTAAGAAGATAATTGAACAATGTATTTAAAGTAGAGTTATTAAAACCTGTCAATCTAGAATTCCATGTATGTGTGCGTGTTCAGTCATATCCGACTCTATGTGATCCTGTGGATTGTAGCCCATCAGGCTCCTTTTTCCATGGAATTTTCCAGACCAGAATACTGGAGTGGGTTGCCATTTCCTCCTTCAGGGGATCTGCCTGACCCAGGGACTGAACCTGTGTTACCTGCATCTCCTGCACTGGCAGGCAGATTACCACTGAGCCCCCTGGGAAGACCATTAGAATTCCATACCACTTAAAACAAAAACAAAAACAAAAACCTTCAAAAATGAAGGCAAATTAAAGAATTGTTTTAAAAAGCTGAAAGAATGAATCCCCACAGATTCATATTCTAAAAATGCTAAAGGGAGTCCTTCAGTTAGAAGGAAAACAGACTTCAGTCCAGTAGTTAAGACTGGCATTCCAATGGTTAAGACTCTACAGTGCTTCCATTACAGGGGGCATAAATAGGGTTGATCGCTGGTTAGGGAACTAAGATCCCACAAGCTACATGGCCAAAAAAAGGAAAATAATACCATATAGAAATCTGGATATACATAAAGAAACAAAGACACTGGAAATGGCAATTCAATGGGATTTATTATTACTATTATTACTGTTGCAGGGGTCCTAAGGGAATACCCTCAGGCTTGATGATTTGTTACAAGTATTCACGGGACTCTGCAAAGTTGCTTTAAGTGTAGCTAGAGTCACCTATAGCAAATGAAACAGTTTAAAATCAGCAGAGGGAACAGGTTCATGGGTGAGGTCCAGAAGAAACCAGGTGCAGGCTTCCAGAGGAGTTGTATGGATATGCTTAATTCTCCCAGCAACAGTGTGTGTCAACATTTGTGAGGTAATATCAATCCAGGAAGCTCTCCTGTGTCTTGGTGTACAGGGTTTAAATGGTGGCCTTGACCGAGTCTTCACATTTTGCCTTCAGACACAGCCTGCTGCTTCAGATTTCTGTTCCAATGTGAACTTCTTTCAGACAGGTTTGTGAATGAGGAACTAGTAATATGTCCATATATAAAATACACCTCTTTCCAAATCCAGACAGCCTAATCAACTGCTTTTCCTCTTGATGAGTTCCAAAAGGAGGCAACAATAGCAATTTATTCTTAGTTGCCTGTGAGTGGTATGTTGCATGTGGCCTTCCCCACAAGCCAGCCTCTGTTAGTACTGTGTCATCATGCATTTAGTCAGTCCTAGCTTATTCTTCCAGAGAAGACAATGGCACCCGACTGCAGTACTCTTTCCTGGAGAATCCCAAGGACGGAAGAGCCTGGTGGGCTGCAGTCCACGGGGTCGCTAAGAGTCGGACACGACTGAGTGACTTCATTTTCACTTTTTACTTTCATGCATTGGAGAAGGAAATGGCAACCCACTCCAGTGTTCTTGCCTGGAGAATGCCAGAGACGGCAGAGCCTGGTGGGCTGCCGTCTATGGGGTTGCACAGAGTCGGACATGACTGAAGTGACTTAGCACAGCGGCAGCAGCTTTTTCTTCAGTTTCTGACACTATCATGCTATCATCAATTTAGTGTAATTTCATACTAGGGATTTTGCGTCAAGTTCAAAATCTTTCTACTCAAATAATTACAGAAAGCTGGTGAATTCAAATAGCCTATGAATACAGTAAATGATAATTGAGATCATTCACAGTTAAAGGCAAATTTTTGTCAGCTCATTTCCAAGACTTAGGGAAAATAAGCATTTGTAAATTCGATCACTGTCTACCATTATCCTTTGGCTTGATGTAGATTTTGCAGTGTTGAAACCACATCAAGACTGCTGATGCTATATGTGGTACTAAAAGTCTTGATAATCTGCTGTTGGTCTCTCTCCATCAACCATTTTCCTCATGGGCCACTCAGGGGCATTTACATATATTGATATCAACATTTTAATTTCTGACATGCCATTAATTAAACTGAGGTTTTAGTTTCCTAGAGCTATTGTAAAATCAGTATACAAATTGGGTAGCTTAAGACAACATACTTTTTTCTTTTTTTGGTCTCACTGTTCGGAGGGCTTCAAGTCCAAATTTAAGGTATTGAATCTGAGTATGTTCAAGCTTTCTGATCCACCTACCAATTTGTGGGTTGTATAGATGATGCAGGAAAACAGTGAACCGTACTATGAGAGTGCAGCTGGCAGTTTATATTGTAGGGAAATCTACAAGTAAATGGCTTGGATTAATTCAGTTCAGTTTAGTTTAGTCGCTCAGTTGTGTCCGACTGTTTGTGACCCCATGGAGAGCATCATGTCAGGCTTCCCTGTCCATCACCAACTCCGGGAGCTTGCTCAAACTCATGTCCATTGAGTAGGTGATGCCATCCAACCATCTCATCCTCTGTCATCCCCTTCTCCTCCTGCCTTCAATCTTTCCCAGCATCAGGGTCTTTTAAAATGGTTAGTTCTTTGCATCAGGTGGCCAAAATATTGCAGTTTCAATTCAGCATCAGTCCTTCCAATGAATATTCAGGACTAATTTCCTTTAGGGTGGAATGGTTGGATCTTCTTGCAGTTCAAGGGACTCTGAAGAGTGTTCTCCAACACAATTCAAAAGCAGCAATTCTTCATTGATCAGCTTTCTTCATAGTCCAGCTCTCACATACATACATGACTACTACAAAAACCATAGCTTTGAGTAGACAGACCTTTGTCAGCAAAGTAATGTCTTTGCTTTTTAATATGCTGTCTAGGTTAATTATAGCTTTTCTTCCAAGGAGCAAGTGTCTTTTAGTTTCATGGCTGCAGTCACCATCTGCAGTGATTTTGGAGCCCCCCAAAATAAAGTTTCTCACTGTTTTCATTGTTTTACCATCTATTTGCCAAGAAGTGATGGGAACAGATACCATGATCTTAGTTTTCTGAATGTTGAGTTTTAAGCCAACTTTTTTACTCTCATCTTTCACTTTCATCAAGAGGCTCTTTAGTTCTTCTTTGCTTTCTGCCATAAGGGTGGTGTCATCTATGTATCTGAGGATTTGAAACAGCTCAACTGAAATTCCATTACCTCCATCTTTCCACTAGCTTTGTGTTTAGTGATGCTTCTAAGACCCACTTGACTTTGCATTTCAGGATGTCTGGCCCTAGGTGACTGATCACACCATCGTGGTTATCTAGGCTATCTAGGTCATGAAGATCTTTTTCATATAGTTCTCAGTGTATTTTTGCCACCTCTTCTTAATATATTGTGTTCCTGTTAGGTCCATACCATTTTTATCCTTTATTGTGCCTATCTCTTCATGAAATGTTCCCTTGGTAGCTCTAATTTTCTTGAAGAGATCTCTAGTCATTCCCATTCTATTGTTTTCCTCTATTTCTTTGCATTGTTCACTGGGGAAGGCTTTCTTATCTCTCCTTGCAATTCTTTGGAACAGCGAGGGGCCAGCTGGCGTGCTGGGGATGCTAGCATCAGGGGCCCAGCGGCTGCCCAGTGCTGCTCCTCAGCTGTGCAGCCAGTGCGTACCTTGCTCCCAGGTGCTCTGTCAGCCACGAGCCATGCATGGAGGCCCTGGCTCCATGGCGAGCCCTCTCCCTGCACCTCTGGGCTGGTGCAGGTGAGTGTGGACAACCTGGGTGGGGGGTGCAGGGTTGGACATATTAACAAATATAATTAAATGAGCAAGGTCAGATGGAGAGTTTTACATTTGTGGAAGTTTTTGTTTGTTTCATTTTTTAATTATTTCCAGTTTTTTTTCTTTTTAAGATATCTTCTTTTATAATTTTTAAAAAGCTGAAAATCATTGCTGATACATACAGAAATTTCGGCATATTCTCTGGTTTCTCTTGATGTTGAAAATGTTGATAGTAAGTTAAAAAGTAAAACTGAGAAGTGACTACAAAACACGTGCAGTCTAATAGCACTAAGAGCTATCCATCACTACCATTGGAATAATCTTGAATATTATGAAGAATCAGTGCCAATTAAGTTCTTTATTTATGTAAAATGTCAGGTAAGGAATGTGCTTTCTCAATTATACTCACAAATACAATTTAGAAGTAGAGAATTCTATACATTATGAAGATTTATAAGAATTCCCTTTTTCTAATCATTGCCAAGATAAGACTGAAGAAAGTTAGCTACTTAATGCTAATGAATTATTCATTTTTACTTGTCAGACATAATGCAAAAGGCAAATTTTGACTCCTGAACTATCCCATCTGTCTGCTGACCTCTTTTTATGCCCTGGAGTGGTTGCCTGATCTAGGGACCATATGCCCTCAGCCTTTCCTATAGCAACAAAGCCACATGATTGAGATTTGGAACTGATGTAAATCCCCATTTCAACTTCATGGTAAGAAACATAACCTCAAATGCAAGCAAAATAATCATGTGATGGATCTTTTTATCAGCCTATCAAGGATAAAGTCAGAAATTATAAAAAAGAAAAAGATAACCTTCCCAAATGATTTTAATGTCACTGCAGTAACTGATGTGATTCCTTTAGAATCAAGTCACTCTCTACACCCAGGAGCTCTCTTTAGACAAATGGACCCCTGGATGTTGGCTGTACTTGGCATTTGGCTGTCCTCCATCAACTCAGATAAAATAGGCTCTCTTTATAATGTCAGAATTAAGATGGCTGTAGTTGAAATAAATAGATTTTACTGCTTTTCATCTTTACAGATAGTTGAGAAAAATTAAATTCTTATTTTATACAGCCTGTGCCTTATTCTTTGGAATAAGAAACTTCTGGGTGAACTTCATGAAATTTGATATTCTAAAGTTATCTGCTGGTTCTTCTTGACAGTGCTGAACAATCACAAAAAGAAAAACTTCATATTCATAAATGACATTGAACCTAAGACTCAGAGAGTGGCAGAGACATGTTTTGATTTAAAAATTGAGCGAATATGTCAGATGAGAGAAAATACACATGCCAAAATGTCATTTTCATAAAATACCTGTTTGAAACATACTTCATTTTAAGAAGAACATTAAATAAGCCTATAAAGAAATAACTAGGACCACTTTAAAAGCACTCAAGATTTTTCTTTGTATGGATTTACATTGTAGATTCCAAAGGTCATGATCACTATTGTGCCAGAAAAACTGTGTTTGTGAAGACAGAAAATAGATCAACAAAATACATCATCAAAAATCTCATTAAGTTTATCATATAGATTTAAATCCAAGTTAGAAACATACCCGTTTCATATAACATATCAGGTAGTGGTCATATATGCAGACTGCATTCAAGTTCATATGAACCTTCAGAACTTCCTAAAACAAAGTAGAAACAACAGGGAATCTATGAAAGTGAAAGTGTTAGTCACTCAGTTGTGTCTGACTCTTTGCAACCCCATAGACTACAGCTCACCAGGCTTTCTGTCCATGGAATTCTCCAGGCAAGAATACTGGCATAGAGAGCCATTCCCTTCTCCAAAGTATCTTCCTGACTCTTTGATCGAACCTGGGTCTCCCACATTGCAGACAGATTCTTTGCTATCTGAGCCACCAGAGAAACTTATCCCTAAATTCAATAGGATGAAAAATCAACAGATTGGTTTTTAGAACAACCCAAATCAGTAATTATGTCCACCAGATCATTGTTCTGTTTTTTTTTCTCATTTTTTTTTGAAATTTATTTTTTTTTTAGAGCTTCCATTTTACTTTACAGTACTCTATTGGTTTTGGCATACATTGACATGAATCTGGTTTTTAATCCTATTCTCTGCCAGACAGTACAGTCGTTTAATCTATATACCTTTTGGGCATACCTCTTCCCATAAGATAAGTTCAGTTACTAGGTAGGACTAAGCCTAAGGTGGTTAACATTTATGTTATCAGTCACAGTGAAAAAATAAAATCAGAAAAAAATGGAGGACTTGAATGAGTCTCATTCAGTTATCTTATTTAGGGTCCATACATGCATGCTCACGTCTTTCATATGTATGTCTTTGCATGTTTGCCAAACAAGCTTCTCAAAATACTCTCCACATTTATTTCATGTTCCTGTATTGAAGTGTACTAAAAATATGTTTTAGACTTATATTGCTAAACTTGGGTTGTTTCCCTCAGACTGTATTCACTGTTTATCTCTCCTTTCTCTTAGTGCTGTGTTGTGTTTCTCTCTCCCTCGTATTTATTTTTTTTATTATAAGTGTCTTTTCCCTTGCATTTCCTTTTGGGGCTTCCATTTCTCTTCGGTTACCTGCTGTATAACTAGGTTTCAAACTATGTTGTCTATTAAAGAGAAGATACTCCTGGTTTCATAGTTTAGACCCAGGGATTTAATCAATATCATCTTCTACAGTATGGTGACTAGAAGCCTCATGGACCATAACATTTCCTGGATTTGAGTTACTATGTTAGGCAGACTCAACTCAAAGATAGCAAGCCTTAATTCTTAGAACGTGTAAATATTACTTTATATGTCAAAGGGTCTTTGCGTTTGTGATTAAATGAAGGCTTTTGACATGGGGAAATTGTAATGGGTTAGTTAGATCACAATTTTCATGGTAAGAGAGAAGCAGGGAGAGATCTGACAGAGAAGGTAATGTGAAGATGCAGCCCAGAGAAAATTAGAAGATGCCATTCTTAAAAATGGGCATGATTGGACTATAAGAAATGCCAGAAGCTCTCAGAAATTGGATGAATCAAGGAATTCTTCCTCAGAGCCTGTGGATAAGGTACAGCCCTGATAAAACTTTGATTTCAGCACAGTAAGATAACAATTTTGGACTTTTCACCTTCAAAACTGTGAGCAAATACATTTTGTTGTGTTAAGCCACCAAGGTTATGGTAATTAGTTATAGTAGGCACAAAAAAACTAATGCATTTATATAATTAGTTAATTCTCTGCATAATTAAATGTGTTATTTAATCATCTATCTGATTTAGCAAAAATGATACTGACTTAATAGGATCGCTCAACAGCTACTTCTCTGTAGGAAAGCCTGTGTTCCCCGTGCCTGTTTGCCTTAAATTTTGCTTTTGCCACATGTTCAGGTCAAGGCAGTATTCTCGTCTCAACATTACTATTAATTTATAAGAATGGACAAACTTTCTGTTCTTTTTTCAGTGTACTATGTTAACGTACGAAAGTGTAATATTCTAAGCTATTTTAAAGATACTATGGTTTCAGAGTGAATCTAAAAAAAAAAAAACACAAAACTCAAGTTTTGAAGCATATTCTTTCCTTTATACAAATTGTTTAATTTAAAATCTTAAGTAATTTCATTCATACAGAAATTTTATAAGTGCTCGGAAACAAACACAAACATATAAACATTGAAGTCTTTTTCTTGATGTTTTGGGAATGGGGAAGTCCATCCTCTGAAAGCTAAAATAATATGAATTCCCAATCACATCTCATCTTTTAAATGAAACTTTGACTTATGTAATCCATCCTGGGATATTATAAGGTCTCACGTTTATTTTATTTCCCCTAGAGCATTAGAGCACATGGTGAAAAGAGTCTATGTCTGAACTTATAAAGCTGAGAATGGCTGATATTAACATGCATTAAAATTGCCATTTTCCCTCCCTTCTCTGTATTTTTAAGTATTAAGCAAAATGGGCAAAGCACTGATATGATAAAATAGGCATATACTTTGTTCGTGCCATACTGTAGGCATGAAGGAGGTACGGCTAAACTCAGTCACTGTCAATCAACATATAATAACATCAAAGAGCCATTACTGAAAATGTGATATAAAATAGCCATTCAAGAATATCCATTATTAAGGGATAAAGTGCAGACTTATGAAAGGATTTCTTCTTCTCCTATGTTCCACTTTTCTGAGAACCATAGAATTTTAATCAATGGTTATCCCTTTATCTTATTATCTTTTTTTATTTTCATATTCCCCCCTCTGGAAGACTAAAACACTTTGCATAAGATTCAAAGGCAAATTTGAATATGTTAAGAGTATCTGCAGGTTTATATAACATATACTCAAAGTAAGACATATAATATTCATTTCATATATTTCTGGTTATTGGCCAGATTTTGGAGGTGTTCGTATAGCTGTTTCTAATTTCCCCTTGATATGCTTTTGTTTGCAAGAAAATAAAATAATATTTCTAATCCTTCCCCCTATTTTTTCTCTTTTTAACACGACCTTTACTATTGGATATTCACCTCAGGTGTCTGTTTTACTTTGCCTTGGTAAAACTAATTAATATTAACTTACAGGACATGATTTCTTTAAAAGGTAGTATTCTAAGGTTTTCAACTAAGGCTTAAGCAGCAGCTGTATTTATTACTGCACATAAATTCCCTGAGTAGTCTGAAGGAAGCATTTGATCTGTATTTGATTTGCAGCCAAGCCATTCAGCAAAACTGTTTCAACATCTTCTACTAACATGTAAGCAAAGTAAGCGTCTTTTAAGCTGATTATCAGCACAAGTGTTCTCATCCAATGTGTTAGTAACAATGATAAAAACAAAGTACACTAGACCAAAGGTGCAGAGCTGAGCCACGGGTCCTGAGAAGCTCTTTCCATAAATCAATGCATGATGTCTTTTCTATAGAGTATCCAATTAACTGTAAATAAAACTTCAGACATGCTTAAAAATTGTTTCTTCCCTGAAGAAATGACAGTTGGAAATAGCTTCCTGATAACAATCATTACTGGCTTTTACCACTTACAACAAAAGCCCTGACCGTGGTTAGAAGGTTTAATTTTTATGTTTCAGTGGCCACAAAGTCAAAAACATGGATTTATCTACAATTGCAAAGATAGCTGTAAATTCTGTTACTAGTGATAGCAATTTTCCTTCAACTATCTTATGCTGAATGTAACTTTACTGCTACTTCTAGGAGGGACTTGCAGGCAATTTCTATTTTACAGTCACCATGAGTTAAACTCACGATCCCAAGCAGCAGTCATTTCAGACTGGTGCATAATTTAAAGAAAAAAGTGTAACATTTGGATCGCATTATCCACCGGCACTGGCCTTGGTATCTTGGTTGCTTAATCTTCTGCCAGCCCCAGCCAATCAATATGTCTGGCCTGTCAGAGTCAGATTGACAAGGTGCTTGCTGTGCATTTTTTCTTTTTTATTGCGTTCATTATTATTTTCACATAGTGTTTTTACATTTCCCTGGTGGGGAGACTGTCAAAATGCAGCTGAAGTCAATAGTTTGCGTTTTATAAATGAGAAGTCACTAATTAGACACCCCTCTAGCATAGTTAGTGCACTAATGGTATAATATCCACTCTTTTCCTAACAACTTATCAAGGTTTTAAAAAGAATTGATAAGAATTGTTTTTAGATCTCGAACTAGTAATAGAACAGTGTGTTCTGGCTATGTGTTAAAGAATAAGATGTGATCTCTACAATAAAGGTTTATAATTTTGTTTATAAATTCATGTATTGTGGTATTAATGTAGAGAACAGCACTAAATATTATTCTTTCGTTTCAAGCTGGATATAGGACAATATCAGCAGAGTAAATATTCTGAATGAAAAGCTCTGGAGTTGCATGAACACTTAAACAAGTTGTTATAGAAGTATGATTATCACTAAGAAAATCTCCTCCATCTTTTTAAAAAAGCATTTCTGGTTATTTCAAAGCACCAGATCATCTCAACATGAACAAATATGTAACGTATGCCATATTACATAAAATTGGACTAAAGTTCATAATATTTAAGTAATTTATTCAGGATTACACTCCCACAATGGCTTCCCTGGTGGTTCAGATGTAAAGAATCCACCTACAATGTAGGAGACCTGGGTTCAATCCCTGGGTCAGGAAAATCCCCAGGAGGTAGCCTTAAAAACCCATTCCAGTATCCTTGCCTGGAGAATCCCATGGGCAGAGGAGCCTGGAGGGTTACAGTTCATGATGCCACAAACGAGTCAGACATGACTCAGCGACTAAGCACACATATTCCTGAGTTTAAACAATAATGTCTTTTGTGCTGGTTAATATCAGAACTGGGACCAGAACCCAGAAACAGGTGTCTGATGATAACTTAGCACTCAGTAAACAGCTGCAGATTAAGTGAAGTTCATTTTAAATACATAATCAAAGTGGCAAAAAAATTTCCACTCACAGTGAAACCTAGCTTATTAGTTTTCTCTGGTTTAGCCATTGCTTAATTGTGTCAGATTGAAACATTAAAAAAAAAAAAAAAACTAGACTCCTGTTTTAAAAAATGTCCTAAAATATTTGCCAGTTAGCTAAAATTTGTTTTCTACCCTTATTAATGTTGTATTCCAACCAAATGTAAAGATGCAAGACAGATAATTTACTCACTCTTTTACTTTATTTTCCCTGATATTTTCTATAAATGACATTTATAAATGTATTATATGTGACCTGCTTCTGTAACTTAATTCAATATTTGTGTCATGTATAAAAGCAAATAAACAGATGTGCAAACATATGAATGATGGGAAAATATTGAGAAAAAATTGTTGATAAAATTCAAAATTAAAAGCTTTAATTAAAAGTTCAACAGATGCCCCCAATCTGTTCACATGGTTTTGTTCCTTTTACTTCCCAGAACTTTTCAAAATATTAATCACTCTTAATCTATGTGAGAATTTTATTTGGGGGTAGTTGTAAATTTTCTGTATAGATATAATTTTAAATGATGCATTTGGATACTTCAGTCACATTTTCAGATGCCTTCTCATTTTATAGTTCTTAAAAGTCTCTAAATTGTGCTCCCAACTTGCTTTCTATTTAATATATCATCTATATGTTACCCAGTAGATAGTATTGCTTGTTTCATCAAGTGCCTCTGAAAACTGCTAAAATCTCTTGCCACACACCTGACGCTTTTGTGTCTCTGTATGTTAATTTAGTCCTTTACCCCATAGTCTAAAATGTTTTCTAAGAATTTCAGCATGCAGATGCTAGAGCCAGATTGCTTGGTGGAAACTCTTATCATCACATCTTGAGACCTTAGGCATATTTAAATTCCCTCTTTGCACAGGCTCTTCATAAAAAAAAAAAAGAAAGGATCCACTGCTTGTAGCTTGCACCTACTCATTCAACTGCAAAGACCAGTGCACTATCCTGTCATCTGTTTGGAGCAGTACTTGACATCTAGTAAATGCTCCATATCAGTGGTTGTAGTTCAGTCACTAAGTTGGGTCCAAGTCTTTGCGACCCTAGGGGGCATAGCCCACCAGGTTCCTCTCTCCACTTTCAGGCAAGAATATTAGAATTGGTTGTCATTTCCTTCTCCAGGGAATCTTCTCCACCCAGGGATCAAAGCCGAGTCTCCTGTATTGGCAGGAGGATTTGTTAGCACTGAGTCCCGAGGAAAGCTCTGTATATTGGTAGTTATCATTTTTATGAATCTGGAATTTGCCTTTAACAAATTATATCAGTTTTAAAATGTAAGTTTTCCCTCCAGTTTTCAATTTCCTGTAACAAGCTGAGCTGCAAATATGTTTTTCTTTTGATTTTGCTTACAATTTAATTTTTCATTTGTTCACTGAACATTTGTGTAATGCCTAATATGTATTAATTCTTCTGTTGGGTTCAGTTCAGTTCAGTCGCTCAGTCGTGTCTGACTCTTTGTAACCCCATGAATCACAGCATGCCAGAACTCCCTGTCCATCACCAACTCGCAGATTCACTCAAACTCAGGTCCATCAAGTCAGTGATGCCATCCAGCCATCTCATTCTCTGTCGTCCCCTTCTCCTCCTGCCCCCAACCTCCCCCAGCATCAGGGTCTTTTCCAATGAGTCAGCTCTTTGCATCAGGTGGCCAAAGTACTGGAGTCTCAGCTTCAACATTAGTCCATCCAAAGAACACCCAGAACTGATCTCCTTTAGGATGGACTGGTGGGATCTCCTTGCAGTCCAAGGGACTCTCAAGAGTCTTCTCCAACACCACAGTTCAGAAGCATAAATTCTTCGGTGCTCTGCTTTCTTCACAGTCCAACTCTCACATCCATACATGACCACAGGAAAAACCATAGCTTTGACTAGACGGAGCTTTGTTGGCAGACTAATGTCTCTGCTTTTCAATATGCTGTCTAGGTTGGTCATAACTTTCCTTCCAAGGAGTAAACGTCTTTTAATTTCATGGTTGCAGTCACCATCTGCAGTGATTTTGGAGCCCCCAAAAATAAAGTCTGACACTGTTTCCATTGTTTCCCCATCTATTTCCCATGAAGTGATGGGACCAGATGCCATGATCTTCATTTCATGATGTACTCTGCATAGAAGTTAAATAAGCAGGTGACAATATGCAGCCTGGACGTACCCCTTTTCCTATTGGAACCAATCTGTTGTTCCATGTCCAGTTCTAACTGTTGCTTCCTGACCTGCATATAGGTTTCTCATGAGGCAGGTCAGATGGTCTGGTGTTCCCATCTCTTTTAGAATTTTCCACAGTTTATTGTGTTCCACACAGTCAAAGGCATTGGCATAGTCAATAAAGCAGAAATAGATGTTTTTCTGAAATTCTCTTGCTTTTTCAATGATCCAGTGAATGCTGGCAATTTGATCTCTGACTCCTCTGCCTTTTCTAAAACCAGCTTGAACATCTGGCAGTTCATCTATACAGTCAGCAAAAACAAGACCGGGAGCTGACTGCAGCTCAGATCATGAACTCCTTATTGCCAAATTCAGACTTAAAGTGAAGAAAGTGGGGGAAACCACTAGACCATTCAAGTATGACCTAAATAAAATCCCTTATGATTATACAATGGAAGTGAGAAATAGATTTAAGGGACTAGATCTGATAGACAGAGTGCCTGATGAACTATGGATGGAGTTTTGTGACATTGTGCAGGAGACAAGAATCAAGACCATCCCCATGGAAAAGAATGCAAAAAGGCAAACTGGCTGTCTGAGGAGCCCTTACAAATAGCTGTGAAAAGAAGAGACGTGAAAAGCAAAGGAAAAAAGGAAAAATATAAACATCTGAATGCAGAGTTCCAAAGAATAGCAAGGAGAGATAAGAAAGCCATCCTCAGAGATCAATGCAAAGAAATAGAGGAAAACAATAGAATGGGAAAGACTAGAGATCTCTTCAAGAAAATTAGAGATACCAAGGGAACATTTTATGTAAAGATGCGCTCAATAAAGGACAGAAATGGTATGGACCTAACAAAAGTAGAAGATATTAAGAAGAGGTGGCAATAATACACAACAGAACTGTACAAAAATGAGCCTCATGACCAAGATAATCATGATGGTGTGATCACTCACCTAGAGCCAGACATCCTGGAATGTGAAGTCAAGTGGGCCTTAGAAAGCATCACTATGAACAAAGCTAGAGGAGGTGATGGAATTTCAGTTGAGCTGTTTCAGATCCTCAAAGATGATGCTGTGAAATTGCTGCACTCAATATGCCAGCAAATTTGGAAAACTCAGCAGTGGCCACAGGACTCGAAAAGGTCAGTTTTCATTCCAGTGTCAAAGAAAGGCAATGCCAAAGAATCCTTAAACTACCATACAATTGCACTCATCTCACGTGCTAATAAAGTCATGCTCAAATTCTGTTGGGTATTCATATATAAATTAATGTTTTTTGTTTCAAGGGGCTCACAATTTGGATGAATAAGGGAAATAAAATTATAAATTCTAGTTAAATTTAGTGGAGAATGAACTCAGGGGAAAGTATGAAAGTATATAATTTCAAAAAGTTTAAAAAGTAACCATGAGAGTTTTAAAATGTAGAAATTTTAAAATCTAAGGACATCTTACGAGCCAAGTGCTGCTACCTATAAAGTCAAAGTATCATACACTGGCATTCAATATTTTATTCTTAATAACATATATTTCCTATTGTCAATAATATGCCTATGAAAAACTTCATAACTCTGATTTTATGAGCATCAAAGATTAATTTCTTTAGATAAATTATAAGTGTTTTTTAGATAAAAGTCTATGTTAAGNACGTCTTTTAATTTCATGGTTGCAGTCACCATCTGCAGTGATTTTGGAGCCCCCAAAAATAAAGTCTGACACTGTTTCCATTGTTTCCCCATCTATTTCCCATGAAGTGATGGGACCAGATGCCATGATCTTCATTTCATGATGTACTCTGCATAGAAGTTAAATAAGCAGGTGACAATATGCAGCCTGGACGTACCCCTTTTCCTATTGGAACCAATCTGTTGTTCCATGTCCAGTTCTAACTGTTGCTTCCTGACCTGCATATAGGTTTCTCATGAGGCAGGTCAGATGGTCTGGTGTTCCCATCTCTTTTAGAATTTTCCACAGTTTATTGTGTTCCACACAGTCAAAGGCATTGGCATAGTCAATAAAGCAGAAATAGATGTTTTTCTGAAATTCTCTTGCTTTTTCAATGATCCAGTGAATGCTGGCAATTTGATCTCTGACTCCTCTGCCTTTTCTAAAACCAGCTTGAACATCTGGCAGTTCATCTATACAGTCAGCAAAAACAAGACCGGGAGCTGACTGCAGCTCAGATCATGAACTCCTTATTGCCAAATTCAGACTTAAAGTGAAGAACTTGGGGGAAACCACTAGACCATTCAAGTATGACCTAAATAAAATCCCTTATGATTATACAATGGAAGTGAGAAATAGATTTAAGGGACTAGATCTGATAGACAGAGTGCCTGATGAACTATGGATGGAGTTTTGTGACATTGTGCAGGAGACAAGAATCAAGACCATCCCCATGGAAAAGAATGCAAAAAGGCAAACTGGCTGTCTGAGGAGCCCTTACAAATAGCTGTGAAAAGAAGAGACGTGAAAAGCAAAGGAAAAAAGGAAAAATATAAACATCTGAATGCAGAGTTCCAAAGAATAGCAAGGAGAGATAAGAAAGCCATCCTCAGAGATCAATGCAAAGAAATAGAGGAAAACAATAGAATGGGAAAGACTAGAGATCTCTTCAAGAAAATTAGAGATACCAAGGGAACATTTTATGTAAAGATGCGCTCAATAAAGGACAGAAATGGTATGGACCTAACAAAAGTAGAAGATATTAAGAAGAGGTGGCAATAATACACAACAGAACTGTACAAAAATGAGCCTCATGACCAAGATAATCATGATGGTGTGATCACTCACCTAGAGCCAGACATCCTGGAATGTGAAGTCAAGTGGGCCTTAGAAAGCATCACTATGAACAAAGCTAGAGGAGGTGATGGAATTTCAGTTGAGCTGTTTCAGATCCTCAAAGATGATGCTGTGAAATTGCTGCACTCAATATGCCAGCAAATTTGGAAAACTCAGCAGTGGCCACAGGACTCGAAAAGGTCAGTTTTCATTCCAGTGTCAAAGAAAGGCAATGCCAAAGAATCCTTAAACTACCATACAATTGCACTCATCTCACGTGCTAATAAAGTCATGCTCAAATTCTGTTGGGTATTCATATATAAATTAATGTTTTTTGTTTCAAGGGGCTCACAATTTGGATGAATAAGGGAAATAAAATTATAAATTCTAGTTAAATTTAGTGGAGAATGAACTCAGGGGAAAGTATGAAAGTATATAATTTCAAAAAGTTTAAAAAGTAACCATGAGAGTTTTAAAATGTAGAAATTTTAAAATCTAAGGACATCTTATGAGCCAAGTGCTGCTACCTATAAAGTCAAAGTATCATACACTGGCATTCAATATTTTATTCTTAATAACATATATTTCCTATTGTCAATAATATGCCTATGAAAAACTTCATAACTCTGATTTTATGAGCATCAAAGATTAATTTCTTTAGATAAATTATAAGTGTTTTTTAGATAAAAGTCTATGTTAAGATTCTCATATTTTTCATGTCTACATCTAAAATACCTTGAGAGAATTATTTTTAGATGCAGATTTTAAATAATAATATTCTTGATTATTTTTCTCATTACTTATATAACAATACTTAAAAACATTTTCTCTTATGCTTGATGAAAAATGGCATAATTTTATTATTTCACTTTTCATATTTAAATTTTTATTTTTAAACAGATAAAATTTTCACAAGGTTCAAAATTTTAATGCTAAACAAACACTGTATCAGTTTAATATTTTTGTGTAATAAAGCACCCCAGAATAAAAGCATCCAAAAATGGAAAGGCTTAAAATAGCACCTATTTACTCATATTTTTATAATTTCCATGATAACTGAGCAATCTGCTTGGATAGTTTCAGCTGGACTCACCCGTGCATGTGTACTCATTTGATGGTATGAGCTAACAGCTGTCTTGTTGAGAATAGGCTTGGCTATGAGAAATCATATTTTTCTACTTGTTTTTCATGTTGTAAAGACTTATTTGTGAATCAAATTTTAAAATTCATTGATCTAAGATTTTGTCCTTATTAATTTTTTTTGTTTCTCTGAACATAATTGATTTGTTCTTTAAATACTTTGGAGTTGGTGCTTTTCTTAATGTATTCATTTGTATGATTTTGAGTGTATTTATGTATACATATATACATACATATATTTTTATCTCATTGCTAGATTTCATATGCATGTTTTGTCTTTGTTGTTTAGTTGCTAAGTCGTGTCTGACTCCTTTGTGTCCCCATGGACTATAGCTGGCCAGGCTCTCTGTCCATGGGATTCTCCAGGCAAGAATGCTGGAGTGAGTTGCCATTTCCTCCTCCAGGGGATCTTCCCAACCCTGGGATCGAACCCAGGTCTTCTGAATTACAGGTGGATTCCTCACTGTCTGAGCCACAAAGGAAGTCCATGTTTTGTCATATGTTGCCATTATCATCACTTTATGTGCATGCTCAGTCCCTCAGTCATGTCTGACTCTTTGTGACCCAATGCACTGTAGCCTGCCAGGTTCCTCTATTCATGGGATTCTCCAGGCAAGAATACTGCAGTGGGTAGCCATTCCCTTCTCCAGAGGATCTTCCCAACCCGGGGATTAACCCAGGTTTCCTTCACTGTAGGCAGATTTTTTACTGTCTGAGCCACCAGGGAAGCCCCATTATTACTTTTTACTGTCATCTAATAGTTAATTATGGTAAATGTTCTACAGGATCTTAAAAGAAGTTGCATGTGTTTTATATATAATCTGCTTTATTCAGTATGCATTTGAGTTATAAAATCTTATCCCTTACTCTATCATGAAAAGCAATAAGCTCAGGAAACATGTTTAAATGTAATATAAGTGCTTATATATGATGTAATTCATAATGAAGATATGACAGTTAATATGAATCTTCAAAGGAAAATCTATAGAAAATATAAGTATAGATTTCTAAAGGAAATACAATTTTTGCTCTTGGAACTCTCAAATGTGGTGTTTTGTTGTGGTAGTTCTAGCAAATTAATACACATGGTCATGTTTTAATTAATCAATAAATAAATAGAATGTATTAAAATCATGGTGTATTCAAACTATTGATGATATGTTAGCTATAAACAAAGCACTTTTCTTTGGTCTATAGTCATTAAAGCTAAAAATATCAATTCATTTTTTAAAAGACGGTGCATTTATAAATATAAAAAGTAGTTAATACTAAATGACCATTGATAGTTTAATTGTGAAATACCTAAGTTATTAATACTACATATACTTAGGTAGAAATTATTCCTTTTTAAAAAAAATATATTTTTCCAAATTTACCTCTTTTTAAGGGTTCTGTATGCAGGTCAGGAAGCAATAGTTAGAACTGGACTTGGAACAACAGACTGGTTCCAAATAGGAAATAGAAGGGGATGGCAGAGGATGAGATGGTTGGATGGCATCACCAACTCAATGGACATGGGTTTGGGTGGATTCTAGGAGTTGGTGATAGACAGGGAGGCCTGGCATGCTGAGGTTCATTGGATCACGAAGAGACGGACATGACTGAGCAACTGAACTGAACTGAAGGGTTCTGTGTTCTTATTTTGGTGCAGTGGCAAAGAATCCACCTGTCAAATGCAGGAGACACAGTTTGATCCCTGGTCAGGAAGATCCCTTAGAGTAGGAAATGACACTTATTCCAGTATTCTTGCCTAGAAAGTTCCATGGACAGAGGAGCCTGGTGAGCTATAGTCCATGGGATTGTAAAGAGTCAGACACAACTGTGTGACTGAACCCAGACACATATATGCATTCTTATTTTAAAAGGAATTCATGAAGGGTCTGCTCAGGTGCTTTGATCTGGAAAATTCGTTTATTTTTCATTGTCCTTAAGAAGAATGCTTCAGAATACTGCAGAATTAAGGTTAATGATGTCACTGTCAGATCTGAACGCTAATCCAAAGTCAGGAAGTATAAAGCATAATGGAACCATGAGAGGAGCATTCCGGATCTGGCTTCCAGTAGAATCCATTTTGGGTCTCAGAAATCCTACTATTGATTCCTTGTAAAATGAATGAAAACGACATCACTTCTGTTCTTTCTACTCAACACAAGCTACCTTTGTGGACTCATCAGCAACTCTAAGACAGTGTATAACAATGGTTAGTCCTGCAGGTCATCAACAACTGTGTCCATGAAGAGGTACTGCTTCAGTCAATGGAAATTCTTATAAAGGATATCTGTGGTTGCAAAGATAAATCAAACAGCTAAAGAAACATTAAAAATGTAAAAGGATGGTGGTGAGCTCCAAGCAACTTGGCACATATTTATTCAGCAGACAAAGGGATAGAACTTAGAATTGGTAGGCATTTTCTGTAGAAAACCTTATGAGGCATTTGTCCCCTTTAGGTATTCCCTAAATGAGAGAGAAGAAACAGGGTTTCTGAAAGTGGTGGCCAACCTTTGAAATCTCACACTTGATTTTTAAAATATAAATCACCTCCCCTCACTTCATGATGAACTTTTAGATTTTTGAGACAAATACAGACAGAAGGAGAGAGAAAATGACCCTTTTCTGATGTTGATAATGTGGACTAATTCCTTGAAGAACTGTTATTGTAAGAAATTATACAGAATGATTCATATACCAACAAACATTTCTACAACAAACGATAATCATAGTAGCAGTATCCGTTATGATCCCTTACATTTTGTGAAGAGCATAACTAATGTGTCAATTGTGAGGCTCACACAATTGATTTTTCCATGTTAACCATTAGATCATCTCTAATTTGCCTAAAAATTCTGTCATGTTTAATAGTTCTCTTTTATTAAAGAGTGTATTACCATATTGTCTCATCAGAAGAGCACAGAATGGAGAAAAATAATAAGGTTTATGTTTTTATATTTCTATGTCTTCCAACAGAAGCTTAAATACATATGTCTTCAATATCTATCTTCCTTATTTCCTTACCCATATGTAAAACACACTCACACACCCAACATATATACATCCCATATGTGTGTGTGTGTTAGTAGCTCAGTCCTGGACTGCAGCCTTCCAGGTGCCTTTGTTCATGGAATTCTCCAAACAAGGATATTGGAGTGGGGAGCCATTTCCTTCTCCTGGGGATCTTTCCGACCCAGGGACCAAACCCGGTTCTCCTGCTTTACCATCTGAGCCACCAGGGAAGTCCATGCCCCTTTTATGCATGCACAACTCTGATCTTTTTATACTCTTACTTCAGTAATTATGCAGCTAGTAAAGGGCTAACCTAATCTGTCTAGTCCAAACTGGGAAACATATTTTTAAAAATTCATATGATAAAATATTTTAAAATGCCAATAGGGACCAAACCCGGTTCTCCTGCTTTACCATCTGAGCCACCAGGGAAGTCCATGCCCCTTTTATGCATGCACAACTCTGATCTTTTTATACTCTTACTTCAGTAATTATGCAGCTAGTAAAGGGCTAACCTAATCTGTCTAGTCCAAACTGGGAAACATATTTTTAAAAATTCATATGATAAAATATTTTAAAATGCCAACACATAAAGACAGAGAAATGAACAAAATAGCAGTATGCTGATAAATCTACTAATGTTATGAATCACAATATCTATAGACAGTGACTTAATAACTAGATATTGTCAAACAAACACTCATTTGGAAAAACCTATAGCTAACAATACATTCTCCCTAAGACCAAGGTCAAATACAAGGATATATTCTTTTATCAGTTTTATATATTTAATTTGATGCCCAAACAAGTGAAATAAAGCAATAAAATAAGAATATATTATCAAAAGGAAGTAGTAAAACTATCCATTCACAAAGACATAATACTTTAATTAAAAGGTCTTAAGCGAGAAACAAAAACTTAGAATGAATAAGTGACATTTGAAAGGCATACAATTTGAAGGCAAAAATTAACCACATTCTTCCCATATTGGCATTAAATGATTAGAAAAATGAAAAAAGAATCATTAAAAAAATATTTAGGAATAATTTTCACAAAGGATATGCAAAATATCCACAATGAAAACTAAAAATAGAAAAGTATTCACAAGAAAAAAATTAGTTTTAATAAATTAAAAATATATATTATACCGTAGTTCAGACGGTAAAGAATCACACTGCAATTCAGGAGACCTGGGTTCAAACCCTGGGTCAGGAAGATCCGCTGGAGAAGGGAAAGGCTACCCACTCCAGTATTCTTGCCTGGGGAATCCCATAAAAATAGAAAAGTATTCACAAGAAAAAAATTAGTTTTAATAAATTAAAAATATATATTATATTCATCATGAAAATTGCATTCTAAAAGTGTCCATTCTTTCCAATGTGATCCATAAGATTTAAGGTAATACAAATAATAATCCCAAGATGTTTTTCAGTGGAAATAGACAAAATAACTCTGAAATCATGGTAGTTCAGACGGTAAAGAATCACACTGCAATTCAGGAGACCTGGGTTCGAACCCTGGGTCAGGAAGATCCGCTGGAGAAGGGAAAGGCTACCCACTCCAGTATTCTTGCCTGGGGAATCCCATGGACAGAGGAGCCTGGCATGCCATAGTCCATGGGGTCACAAAGACTTGGACATGACTCAGCAACCATAATCCATATAAAAATGCGAAGGATCTAAGATATTCTTTGAATAGAAGAAAGAAGTTGAACATCAAGTATACAGTAAAATAACAGTAGTCAAAATACTGTAATATGTATAGGTAAACAAATAGAGATAGAATGGAAATAGACACTCATATAGAGTCAGTTAACTTCAAAAAACTGTCAGAGCAATTCAATGGGGAAATGAAAGTTTCTTAATAATAGCACTTAATGGTGTTAGTAAACTTGGCTATCAACTTGGAAAATAGATACAAGAAACAAACCATACCCTTACCTCCTATTATTCATAAGTTAATTTGCAACAGACCACTTATTTATGTGTAAAAGCTAGATATACAAAGCATCTATAAGGGAATACACAAGAATAAAGCCGTGAACTAAGAGCAGACAAAGATTTGTTTGAAATAACCTAAAATACATAATTGATAAGTTAAACTATATTAAATACTTCATGTCATCCAAATACATTATTATAAGAATAATGAGGCATGAACTCAGAGGAAAAAATGTAAAATATGTATCTGGTGAAGTTTTATCATATATAATCAAAACATTTCAATTCAACACAAATGACAAAGAATCTAGTAAGGAAGTTATCAAAATATCTGAATATACACTTCTCAAAGTGATATAAATGCGGTACAATAGTCACATAAACATGAATTAAATCAGCAAAATGGGAAATAAAACAATAATAAGGCATCACTACACACATATTAGAAGGGCAAGTATGAAAAAGTTTTCTATAGAAAGTTGGTGAAAATGTGACACAATTATAACTCTCCTTTATTGAAGAAGAGCAGGTGCTAATGAAAGTAAACATACAACTAACATATTACAAAGAAAATACTCTCTTAAATATTCACCTGAGAGAAATAATGACAGAGGTCCACAGAAACACTTATGCATACAAAAATAAACTCAAAATGGATTAAAGATCTAAACGTAAGACCAGAAACTATAAAACTCCTAGAGGAGAACATAGGCAAAACACTCTCCGACATAAATCACAGCAGGATCCTCTATGATCCCTCTCCCAGAATACTGGAAATAAAAGCAAATATAAACAAATGGGATCTAACAACAAAGGAAACTATAAGCAAGGTGAAGAGACAGCCCTCTGAATGGGAGAAAATAATAGCAAATGAAGCAACTGACAAACAACTAATCTCAAAAATATACAAGCAACTTATACAGCTCAATTCCAGAAAAATAAACGACCCAATCAGAAAATGGGTCAAAGAACTAAATAGACATTTCTCCAAAGAAGACATACGGATGGCTAACAAACACATGAAAAGATGCTCAACGTCACTCATTATCAGAGAAATGCAAATCAAGACCACAATGAGATACCACTTCACACCAGTCAGAACGGCTGCGATCCAAAGGTCTGCAAGCAATAAATGCTGGAGAGGGTGTGGAGAAAAGGGAACCCTTTTACACTGTTGGTGGGAATGCAAACTAGTACAGCCACTATGGAGAACAGTGTGGAGATTCCTTAAGAAATTGCAAACAGAACTGCCTTATGACCCAGCAATCCCACTGC